>JAJOOS010004014.1:0-78876 GCA_029582725.1 Solanum chiquidenum
TAGGGCGATGTTCCCTTCTTGAGTGAAATGATAGACTTAGAGATGGATGGAGCCGGAATGGCATGTGAATCCTTATCTAAGAAAGTCAAATGAGCTATACTTATGAACCTAGATTGGCTATGACTAAGAAATGGGGCCTTTCTTGGGAAGAGATACTATGAGTTAGTTGAACTAGAAAAGGAACCCTCTCTAGTACATATGTGATTGAATACTCTACGGAAACCAAGGTTAAGCACCGAGTGGATGTGGTTAGGATGGTGGCCTAGTTGAGCATGCGATTAGGCACAATGAACATCCTTGGACATCTCTTAAACCATGTGCCAACATGGGTTGCTTTTAGTTCTACCCTTGGCAAGTAGAACAACCTCCACGGAGTAGGATAGACTCCGGATTCCATACCTTTCTAGTGTGGTCTATGTCGGTTAAGGCCTATTTCCATCATGTGGGATTTGCGCTCTAGTATTGGATAGGTTCTACAACGTATAGGTAGTAGTATGGGATGCTATCTACACATGGCACGAGTAGGCTTAGAAGATACTAAAGTGAGTTCCCTAAGCCTTAGGGCTATCATGTGATTGTCGCCTATATGTTTGTGTGTCTCTTAATTGGTCTATAAAGAATGTGGACTTATTATGTTATAATGAAATGATAAAATCCTTGTCTAGGTAACTCTTAGGAACACTTAGGTGTATATGAAGAGGTTGTATGGGCGATCACTTCATCATTCACTTAAGTGTGGCTTAGGCTGACTTGAGATAGAGGCTTAAATGGTAATGAAGGAATTACTTTGCTATCTTGTTAAGTATTGTACACTTGTGTTAATTGAGTTGTAAATGATGTGAATATGGTCTATTTGTGAATGGTGACTTGAAATGTGAGTTTATGCTTGTGGTTGTGAAGGTTTGTTAAAGAAGGTCTTAAAAGCATACATTCCTTGCAAATGTCCGTTGTGCGTGTTTTCTTGCATGGTCATCATACTTAGTACTTATTGTACTAATTCCATATTTCTCTATTGATACAAGTGTAGGTGGTGGAAGTTTTGTATCTTTTGAGGAAGCTTGGGATATTGACTATTCTCAAGAAACTTGATATGTCCTCATATATTCGAGGACATAGTTGTTACCTTTCTAGTATTTCCACTTAGACATTGTGTAAGACTTATATTTTGTTGTAAAGGGTTGTGTCCCTAAGATGTTCTATTCGTGTCTAAGATGGTACATGGGACTTAGAAATTCTACTTCGTTACATTTGAAAGATTTTATGAGTATTATGAATTTGTTTTAAAAAGAGTTTTTATTCCTTACGATTTTTATTACCGAATGCAATGAATGAATGCTAAGGCTTGTATAAGATCTCCGAGAGGTTGAATACGCATGTAATGGCTAGGGTGTGCTTGTAACGACCCGAGAGTACCACCTAGCCGTTACATGCGTATTCGACCTCTCGGAAGTCTTATACAAGCCTTAGCATTCATTCATTGCATTCGGTAATAAAAACCGCAAGGAATAAAAATTCTTTTTAAAACAAATTCATAATACTCATAAAATCTTTCAAATATAACGAAGTAGAATTTCTAAGTCCCATGTACCGTATTAGACACGAATTGAACATCTTAGGGACACAGCCCTTTACAACAAAATATAAGTCTTATATAATATCTAAGTGGAAATATTAGAAAGGTTACAACTATGTCCTCATAACATTTGAAAGATTTTATGAGTATTATGAATTTGTTTTAAAAAGAGTTTTTATTACTTACGGTTTTTATTACCGAATGCAATGAATGAATGCTAAGGCTTGTATAAAACCTCCGAGAGGTCGAATACGCATGTAACGGTTAGGGGGTGCTCTCGGGTCGTTACACCTTCCAATTTCTAAAATTAGGAAGAAAACAATTAACACGATCTAAAGCAGGCAAGTTGAACCATATTTTAAGGATAAAGTTGACTACAGTTTACAGAAGGAAAAACACGCCCTGATGAATGTTATATGTGCCATCAGACAATGTTGGAGAGTGCTAGGCATCTATTTTTGCACTGTAAAGTTGCAGCTGGCATATGGAGTGTGTTCTTATTAGTTTTGTTATATACTGGAGTTAACTACCAGGACTCACCCTATAATCTGAACCTGCCAGGACTACCAGATCACTCAGCATCCTTCATAAAAAATTCTATAATCTGAACCTATGAACCTCCCTTATTCAGAAACATACCAGTCATATTCAACCATTCTGCATCAGAGTTCTGCCTCTTAAACCTTGTTGACAAGCAGTCAAACTATGTCCAATAGCAGAACAGAGTTCTTCCTCCTGAACCCTTTCTTATTCATTTCTTTCGTGTTTTGGTTTGTATATAAGTTTATTTCTTTGGTATATTGAGTTACATTATTTGTTTGGATTTTTTTAGTCTTGTTAGAAATTTACAAGAAAATAGAAAATGTACATTACTTGTTGTACTGGAGAAGTTTAAGTGGAGTGACATGAATAGTAAGGATTCATATACTCGAATTCTGGCTCAACTAAACCAATTTCTATTTCAAATTCTAATTTTGGCTCTTCAGGCAGTGTGAAAAAGGAACAGTTTCATTCTCATAATCACTCATTTCACAACAGTTTTTGCACAAATGATTCATTTGTTCCAAGCAACCTCAAGTCATTTACCTACAATGAACTGAAAAATGCAACTAGGAACTTCCGAGCTGATAGTCTTCTTGGCGAATGAGGTTTTGGTTACGTCTTTAAAGGATGGATAGCAGATTGCAAATTTGCAGATTGTAGATTTGTGGATTTGTGGATTAGTAGATTGCAGATTTGCAAATTTGCAGACTGCAATTTTGAAGATTTGCAGATTTATAGGAGATTGCAGATTTGCAGATTTATAGCAGATTGCAGTAGCTATATCCAACTCGAAGTCCACGTCAGGACAAAGAACAGGGGCAACAGGAGAAATATCCAAAGATACTCTAATGCATATATGTAAATCAAGATAGCAGACGCACCAAACAAAGCATGGAAAAAGTAGAAACTCAACTCTAACAATACCAAGACACTCTACTGCACACAGGTAAGTCTCATAACTATGCTTCTAGTCAAATTGGTAACACTAATTCTAAAACTCAGGTTGTACCATCTCAGTATACTTACCAGTATATTTATTCACTCAAAACATCTCCCATATCAAAAAAATGATACTTGAATCTAATTCAACACCAAAAACTATATCATGAGAAACTCAAGTTCATATAAGTTGACCATCAGTCAAAGTATTTTATGAAATTCAGCAATTATAGTTTAATAAGCCTACTGCAAACCAAACAATATATTCTGTACATAAAACCCTAATTTAATTCATTAATCTTGAGTTAATTTGGAATGTAGGAATAACCAAATCAATATTGACATGGAAAAAAAATCAGAATAGCCGTTGGAATTGCAGAAGCTTTGAATTACCTACACAATGAATGTCGAAGGCCTGTTATTCACAAAGATGTCAAATCATCAAACATTCTTCTCAATGATGATTTTGAACCACAAGTGTTCTTTTCAATCTAATAGATAAATCTGTGATTATCTTATGATTGATTTGATTATATACATATATTTTATATTATCAGTAGGTAATTAGTACACCAGAAGTATCCTTAAAACTTGTGATCTTAAATATATCCGAACAACTGTATAACTATAAGAACATGTTAGTAAGGATAAGATATAAAAAATGTTGTGTCCTTACCGAATAAGCATCAGTAAAATGAGCTACAGCAGAAATCATGTTATTCGGCCCTTTCTTCCCATACTTTGGAATTTCAGTTGTAACTCGTGATTTGTTCCATTCCAACAACCCCAAAGTAATCAATTCCTTCTAAACACAAAACAAAAATTATTAGAGAATAAGAAGGAATCTCGGCTGCTGAATATGGACTCATAAAATCTAATGGTGTTCATGACATACAGAGAGAACAAATCTAAAACCCCAACAGAACTTAAATCAAAGAAAATGGACTAATAAAATTGACCAATATTTCCCACCTTGTTCTTCAACAATCAGACATTGTAGGTAATTCAATATGAAAATACATTTCAATGCATTAAGGACTAAACAGAGTGGAGAAGAAGAGACCTTGGCTTTTGGAATGACCTTAACAACAACTTTTTGACCCTTCAGTTCACCTTTCTTGACAATAGCAAAACAAGTATACCCAAAATGGCCTCTACCCACTTCCTCTGCAATTTCATAATTACTCACAAATTGCTTAGAAACCCAAAACTCTTATCCAAGTTAGCCCCCTCAGTTTCCTCTCCTTCAGGAATAGATGAAACATTAGGCTTAACACTACCATGCCTTCTCAACAACAAAGTTTTAATATGCTTCGCTAGGGATGGGGGAGGAAAAGGGCGTTTAAACAACCTCACTGGAATAGAGGTGATTTTTAGCTTCATTATCTTTATGGGTTTCAATGACATTTGGTGTTTCCGGTGGGGGAAGAATTTCTTGTGGGGAATAAGGATTGGGTCTTAGAGGTTTTGAGGTACAAGCACCCATGGTGATTATTAGAACAAAACCTTATACATACAAGTGTGAAAACATAGTTATAAATTCAAGAACCAAGAATCAAGAATCGGGTACTTACGCTTGACAAAATCTGGTATCGGAGAAATCATGGTCACTTCAGCTCTTCAGTTCTTAGCTTTAGCTCTCCAGCTCTTAGCTTCAACTCTTCAGCTCGCTCTTCAGTTTTCCAGAGAAAAGTGTGTCTGTTGTTCAGAGAAAGAGAAAAGTGTGTCGTTTTTCTGATTAATGTTTTATGAATTATTATTTTTGGCCAATAAAAATGGGAGGGAGAGTTAAAAATGTTGGAGGGAATATAATATTTTAGTGAAAATTTTAAGGCCACACTTGTAATGTGTTGTTTTTACAATTATAAAAATAGGACATTTAAAAGTGTGGCTATATGTAAATAGTTGTTGCCAATTATATCATACTGTAACAACGCTTATAAAATGTAGCCTATACCATTAAAGAGTATGCTTTACAAGTGTTGCCAATATTATTGAAGCCAAAAGTTAAAAACTTGGGCTACACTTTAAAAGAATTCCCAAAAGTATTTTAGACAACACTTTACAAGCGTTGTCAAGATTTAGTGCGGTCGTAGGCCTAAAATGTTGTAGTGCATTGAGCACTAACTATACTTGAACTTACTTCTGAGCATGAGCGTTGAATGAATCGTTGTACTCAAAATCATAATCATTGTGTGAAAAAGGGATTACGTTTGAAGTAAGGGCACTAGTTACATTGTCGGAGAGTTGGTACCTTGGTAATAGTGAAAAGTGTATGTTGTGTGTCTATTGGTCGATCTTTGTCATATCTTGATCCGCATGAGTTAGCTTATTGAGTCTAAGAGAAAATATTTGCACTCGAAAAGGGAGTCGGGATGGAAATCCATGTGATTGTTTGTGCTTGAATGTCTGCTTCTATACAAGTGTCGTTTAGAGTCTTAGTGCGTCGCTTGAGGACACATAATGAATTTAAGTTAAGGGTGTTGATATACCGTGAGTTTACGGTATTTTTAATACATTTCACTTAAGAGTTGTGTGTGTCTAGGGTCATTTTGTATTAGAACTAATGATTATTGTGCTATATTTGCAGGAAATAGACTTGGACGAGGTTGAGAGAGAAAACAACTAAAATTTTGTAGAAGGAGCCATCTACGGAGGTGACCTATGGACTGTAGGTCCAATCATGCTATGTAGGTTGGTGGCGTAGATGGAGTATCAGGGAAGTCTTGACCAATTATGGAACTACGGAAGCCATTGACGGAGCGTAGGTCGACCCACGGGCCGTCCTGCACATCCTCCGTTTGTATCAGAAAGTTTGAGTTCCAGTACCTGATGAAAAGTTGTAAGTGTGGATCCACGAGAGGGGACCCATAGACCGTAGGTCGACCTACAGTCTGTTCTGCAGGTCCATCATTTGCATTAGAAAGTTGAAGGTTCCAACCTCAGTGGAAAAGTTCTATGTCTTGGGCTACGGACCATAGGTCGATCCATTGTCCGTAGGTCAGTCTTATCGATTGAAGCCGCATCCAGCAGTTTTATTTCCTTATTTCGTTTCCTTTTTGTTTAGGACAATGTTTTCTATAAATAGGGCATGTAAACCTCGTTTTTGGTGCTTAGCAACTATTGTTTAACTTTAGTTCTTGGTGTGTTCTTGGGATTTAACTTGGAAAAATTAGCAATTTGATTTTCTATTTTCGATTTATAAAGATTATTGCTTTGAATTTCAATTGGAGATTACGGGTTTCTTCTACTCATTACGTAAGTTTATGAATTCTTCTTCTAAAAACATGAATTGTGTTCTTCCAAGCATGAGTAACTAAATCCACAACTAGTGCTGTGGGAACCATGATCGATTAACAAAGTATGAATTCTAACTAAGTAATTCTTGAATAGTATTGTTACATGCATTGATAATTCTTTCATTTAGAAGTCTTTTTAATAGTGGCCAACGTTAGAACTCGCCTTGTTGCTACTTGCCGGACCAAGGAGGTAGTTAATAAGAAAATAATTATCAACATAGATTTAGTGTGATACTATGTAATATAGTTTAATGTCAATTGGTGCGAGGGTGAAAACTTAGTAATACATTGATGTGATGTCTAATATGAGGTAAAGGTAAGGGTTAGTAAATTATACACACGTAGCCAAACAAAGGTGCGGGGTGAAATTCTCTATTTTGTGGACCAAGCACTTAGGGATATATAACTTACCACTTTGCATGTGATACACTAGGAAAGGATTACTATTACTAGGATTACTGTGTTATGAGCTTATGGGAAAGACATACACCCTAGTTTCTCTCTCTCATTGATAACAACCAAAGTTTGAATCTTGCTCACTATTTTGGTAAACTACAATCAGTTATTTGTTACACAAACCCCCCCCCCCTTTACTTACTTGTTTCAGAAATAAGTTGACTAAACGAATATAATAGTGAGTTAAGTTTAAGTCTAAACCATATTTCTCGTGGGATCGATCCTAACCTACTAGTTGGGTTCTTTATTTGACAACGATCGCTTATACTTCTTTAGGGAGGTGTAATTTGACCGTATCAGTGCTTAAGAAGTCCATTGAGGCTTTCTCCCAAGGGGGAGATGGGGTACTTAGATACCAAAGTCGTTTATGTGTTCAAAATATGGATGACTTGTGGGAGTAGATTTTAGCAGAAGCCCACGGTTCGCGATATTATATTCACCCGGGAGACACCAAGATGTACCAGGACTTATGGGAGGTCTATTTGTGGAAAGGGATGAAGAAAGATATTGTGGGATTTGTGGCTAAGTGTCCAAATTGCCACCAAGTGAAGGTTGACCATAAAAAATAAGAAGGTTTGTCCCATGACATTAGCATCCCTACTTGGAAGTGGGAAGACTAGAATATGGATTTTATAGTTTGTTTGCCTCGCAACCCAACGGCAATATGACTTTATTTTGGTGATAGTAGACCGGATGACGAAATCAACTCATTTTCTTCCTGTCAAGGTTTCCTATTCGGCGGAGGACTATGCCAAGTTATACTTGAGAGAAATGATAAGGTTTCATGGAGATCCCTTTTCCATTATTTCCGATTGTGGTACCCAATTCACTTCTCAGTTTTGAAAGTCATTCCCAAAGGGGCTTGGCAGAAAGGTTAAGCTTAGCACAACTTTCATCCCCAAATCGATAAGCAAGCAGAGCGTACTATCCAAACATTTGAATATATGTTAAGGTCTTGTGTGATCTATTTTAAGGGAAATTGGGACGACCATTTGCCATTGATTGAGTTTGCCTACAATAACAGTTACCACTCAAGTATTGATATGGCATCATTTTAGGCCTTATATGGTAGGAGGTGTAGATCTCCCATAGGTTGGTTTGAGGTGGGTAAGGTTGCCCTAATAGGTCTCAGATTAGTTCAAGAAGCCTTGGAGTAAGTTTGGCTTATAAGAGAAAATTTTAAAACAGCTCAAAGTCGGCAAAAGTTCTATGCGGATGTGAGAAGAAGGGATCTAGAGTGTGAAATTAATGATTGGGTTTACCTGAAAATCTCAACCATGAAGGGTGTAATGAGGTTTGGTAAGAATGGAAAGCTTAGTCCCCGGTATGTAGGCCCATATCATATCTTGAGGCGTGTGGGTAAGGTTTCTTATGAGCTAGATTTTCCAAATGAGTTGGCAACCGTGCATCCCATTTTCCATGTCTCCATGCTTAAAAAGTGTGTTGGAGATCTTACATCCATAGTTTCCCTAGAAGGGTTGGGAGTGGATGAAAGTCTTTCTTATGAGGAAGTCCGATTGAGATTCTAAACCGACAAGTTAAGAGGTTGTGAAACAAGGAAATAGCTTCTGTGAAGGTTTTGTGGAGGAATCAACAAGTTGAGGGTGCTACTTGGGAGGTCGAGGCAGATATGATATCCCTCTATCCTCATCTCTTTCCTCCTACTCCTAATCTAGCTTGAGGTAATGAGTTCCTCCTGGTTTGTCCTTGTTTTAGGAGTCATGTGTTTTATGTGTTTCCATGATTTCCTTATGCGATGCATGTTGATGAAAACTTGTCTTTTGAAAGAAAATGAGTTTATATGATTTATTTTTCTCATGTTGTTGTGCATTGAGCATGAGTTGCCTATAAAATCATGACATGAATTGATGAACATGCTTTAGATATGCTTTTTGGGAGTGAATTGCATATTAGCTCCATGAGATTGTGTTGACCATGCATTTAGCTTGGAGAAGGTAGTTCCTCCTTGAAATTGAGAAATTTTGAAAAGTTATGCATATTGGGTTGCTAGATGTAGTTCCTACTTTCTTATGATGCATTTGAGTTTGTTGAGCTTGGAGTTGATGTTTCCTCCTTATGTGTATTCCACGCATAATGGGCTGATAGAGTTAGTTTCACCCCTCATATGCTATTTTGAGTAGCTTGAAATCGATAGTTCCTCCTTGGTTGTATGCATTGCATTGTAGGTTGGGTTGGTAGTTCCTCTCCTACTCTTTTAGAGCCAGTTTGAATCTCATTCGAGGAAGAATGGTCCCAAGGGGGAGATATTGTAACACCCAGTATTCAAAAGACCGAAATAGCAGCTTTTCCAGATGTTGCAAGTGCCAGACCACGCCGACCACCCACAACCCGTGGAATGGACCTCAGACCGTAGGTGTTGTCCGTTGTTGGTCTGCCAAGGTGAGGTCTAAGGGTCCAGTCCACGGCCTGACCAGTGGACTGTAGGTCAGACTATGATCTGTGGTTCAAGGATCGAAGATCACCCTTACTAACACCAAACGATAGTCTACCAGGATGGGCTGTAGGTCAGACCACAGTCCGTTGACTGGGCCGTCAGTGAGAGCTGTAAGTTCATGTTTCAGATGCAGTAGGGTATTATCCTAATTAATAAATTCATATACTATGTCATTTTTCCTATGTTTAGAACATCTTATAAGCTTTTTCAACCCCCAAATTAACCCATTCACTTCATTCTTAAAATTTCACAAAAAGAAACCAACTCCTCTCCAAATATTCTCTCTATAGAAACTTGAGGAAGAAGAAGAAGAAGGATTCACATTGGGTTTCAAGTTAAGGTTCCAATTCCTCCATTGAAGGCTAGTATTTGGAATCAATGTATGATAGTTTTCATCCATGTATTCCTTTTATCCATGGAGTTCCTAAATCTCCCTATTTCAAATGGTAGAATTCCCCAATTGAGTTAGGATTTTCTTCAGAATCACGACCTGATCAACAGACCATCGGTCAGACCACGGTCAGTGGTCGAGGGTCCGTAGGTCAGGACCCCCAAAACTAACTTTTTGACCATGGACGACGACCGTGCAGGATGGACCATCAGTAAGTCCATGGTTCGTCGGTAGGGGTCTGTAGGTCATGCCTGACAGTTAAGTGTTAAGGGCAGTTAGCTTTTTATCTAATTATTTTATCCCTTTACTAGGCCCTTTTACCCTTCACCAAGAACCCCATATAAGTGATTCCAACCCCTAAATTAGTTAATTCTCTTCAAATTTACCCAAAAGAAGAACTCCCTAATATTTCTCTCTCTAGAAAGCTTGAAGAAAAAAGATTCAACCTAAGGTTTCAAGTCAAGTATCAATTTTTCCATTGAAGAAAAGCAATTGGCTTTGTGGTATGATAGTTTTCATCCATGGAATCCTTCCATTTACGGATTTCCCAAATCCTCCTATTTTCAAAGTTAGAAATCCCCAATTGAGTTAGGGTTTTCTCTAATTGTCATGGGTTCTTTTGATTATTGATTTAAATGATTGGATTATGATATATTATGCATGAATTGATGAAATACTATAATTTTATGATGATTCCCCTATGAACCCACGTAATCCCTGTGTTTTCAGGTTATGATCATGTGATGTGGGATTTTGATTCTGAAAGTAGAGTTTTATGAAATTAAACATGTATTGATGGAATTATATTAGTTTATGAAGAAATCCATATCTAACCCATGTTTTGTAAATGTTGATGATTGAGAGTATGTTTTGAACCTTGAGAGGTAAATTATGGAATTATACATGTTCTTATGAAATCTATGCAAATGTTTTAAGGATTCTTTGAGAGTAAAGTATCAATGTTGATGTTGTTGTTGTGTTGTTGTAAGGATTTCTCATATACACATAAAAGCATGATTGTGAAAGGTTTTTCACATAATAAGGATTCTAAAGTTGAAAAGTCTTGTCACCAAATTGAATCAAATATTAATAGCTTCCTAATGAAACTTAGCTTGAATTGCTTATTGATTGATACCTTTCCATGGATAATGACTTAGCTTGGATTGGCAAGATGAAATGACCTTCCATGGATAATGAGTCCAAGTAATAAATGACTATTCCGTGGGATTTATGCTTAGCACTGAGAGGATATTGATATGGAAGCTCTCCCGTCAGTAGAGGTCGGGTTTCTGAAGTTTCATGACCCAGGGGTACCTCCTAGAAGTAACATGGCGCGTGGAACCCCGAAGGACCCCATACAGGAAACTTAGCTTTCATAATATAAGAAATATAATAATAACAGTAAAATAATAGTCCAAGTCCAATAGTTTTATAAAAGAAAAATGGAAGTCTAAAACACTTGTCTCAATATAGCCATCTTGTACAATAGAATGAAATTGGGCCTAGCCCATACATCATGTCCAAAAGAGAAAATACATGAAAGAAAGTGAAATAAGGAACATCCATCCTCGAAGCATGAGGAGTGAAACAAGGAACATCCGTCCTCGAAGTATGAGGATTCACAAAATCATGGGAAACCTCGAACTCAACCACTAGCCACAAAACAAAGAATACTCACTGTCGGACCTTACATTTGGGGAAATGTAGGCAAAAATATTTGTTAGTACAAAACAATCTACCAAGTATGATAGTTATTGTCACGACCCGAGCTATCCCCTAGAAATAATATGGCGTACTTTACCATGAAGGAGTCTCGTACAAGACCTTAGCATCATCATAACATAAGGACATAGAATAATGCAGAAAAATTAAAAACTTTTACAATAGAAGGCAACTTTTTACATAAATGAAAATAGGAAACTATACTTGTCTCATCCACCATCTAACATAAGAGTACAAATAGGGACAAAGCCCTTTACATCAATAAAGTCTCCAAAATAGGAAATACATTATAGTCTAGAACATAGAATGTAAACTAGAAACTATAATCAATAACATCTTGTCCTCGAACTTGAGGACTCACCAAGCCTAGGGAATAGTCAACCCAAGCTTCACTTGAGAAGTAGTAGTCTCAACGACAGGTACCTACACTCATATTAAAGTAGAAAATATGGGTTAGCACAATGAATTTTACTAATTATCGAAGCCATGCATTAAAATCTTTAAAACTTGCATAAAAGGGACATTTAGTTGAAATCATGCATTTATCGAGTTTAACTGCCATTATGTACATTTATGAAGAAACACAAGTCAAACCAACATATAAGCAACCTAAGGTCATACTAGTGCAATGCAAAGGTAAGATCCCATAACCCTACCAAATGCTAAGTATAACATTTAGGCCACCAACAATATACATAGCATACTTTCCATAGTCATGACCAACGTACATAAAAGAGGAGACATTCATGTTCATACTTATAACAAATGAAGTCAACATTACATTCATACATAATTCATAAGTTGTCATAATCATAAGAGAACCTCACCATAACCCCTCTTAGAGTCTACTTGTGCAATGCATAAGTGATGTCCCATACCCCCACTCACACTAAGTAGTACCCCTTAAAAGTCATAATTAAAGCCAATGTTCTTACCATAGTTCATATTCATACCACTAGGGAAGAATTGCATTAACCGACACAGACCATGTGAGCTACATGAAATCCGGTGTTCTACCCCCACACCGGAAAGAGGTGTCCTACTTGCCTAAGGTAAAACATACACTTTCAGCTTCTAGGTGGATCCACTAGCTAAGACAAATGTGGGCACATAGTTATGGGATATGGGGATTGCTACTAAAAACCCGGACTACTAGTGCAAAAGGTTTCCATCCCATGAGACACCATACTTTGTGAAGACGGACTTGCTAAATGTAGAAGCCCCATCTCATTTTCACATTCTCTCGATGTTATGCATAATTCCCTTTAAAAGTGATACCAAGTCTTTACTTAAGTTTATATTCATAAGAAAGTATAATAGACACACACATGTCAACATATAATCATAATAGCTCATAGGTTTCTTTAAGTGAGAATGCTCGTTTCACTTTAGAAACATTAGCATGTGAGTAAACCTTTCACATTGTAGTCGTTTTGTGATCATGAGGATGTCCTTTCAACCAACCCAACAAAATCATGATAAAAACACATATATACTTCATACATAATCAACTGTTTAGGGTATAGGGAAGAAGGAGCTTATATCAACACCACAACATTAGATATAGGATCATTACTATCCAAGTAAATCACATAGTCATGTAGAATTAACATCAACATACACAAACCCTAGCCAATTGCCCTTCAAGGCCATGAACCATCATCAACCCTAACTTCCAAAATTACAACATTAAATAGAGAGATTTCATGATTCAACACCCTAACAACATAAACAGAATCAATTATCAACTTCCATCACCATTCAAGTCACATCTTAGTTCACAAATTAGGAAGAAAGGGAAACCATGGGTCCAAGAGAGGTTTTCATCAAAAACCATCAATACTACAACATTCTAACCATAAACTATCATAATTAATCATAATTGATCATAATTGAACAATAGAAATCGTTTTGGAAGAAGACCCACGATTAGAGTAAAACCCTAGATTTTGGAAGTTTAAAAACACACTTTGAAGGGACTTCCTGGGGAATAGCTACCCAATAATGAAGAGAATGCATACCTTAGGTTGAATTCCTCACGAATTTTGAGAGAAAAGACTTGTTCTTGAACCCCTAGCTTGAGATTCTTCTTTGTTCTTCAATGGAGTTTAGAGAGAGAATATTTTTGGGAGGGAAGTGGGTTGAGTTTAGGTCTTGTGAGTTATGAGGAGTTAAGTGAAGTTTAATAGTTAAAAAGTACTTATACTAGTCTAAAATAACTAAATATAACCATCACCACTGTTAATTAATTAAGATTTAGTTGTAATGTTTGACCCTTAGCCTTTTTTGGATAGCCTTGGCATACCTCATCCACGAGCCCCAACCTACGGGGCGTGGACTGATCCTCAGATAGTACTGGTCACTCGTGGATTGGGTCTGAGGCAGGTTTCTTGGCCTTGGTCCGGGACTCATCCACGAGCCCCAATCTACGGGGCGTGGTATGGTCCACAAACCGTACTGTCCAGGTGTCAAATGGGACTGATACTAGGAATTTTTGGGGGAGTTTGGTGAAGCTAAGTGTTGACTCACGACTCCCATCTACGGGGTGTGAGTCAATCCATGACTCGTAGGTTGAGTCTCATGGTTCATTCTGTCTTTTTGACAGCTTTTGGGCAGCCCCCTTGGTCCTCCTCAAGGACCCTTGGGGGGGGCCATGCCTTGACGTCTAGGGACTATAATATTAGTACTAAGTTAGGGAGGTCATTTTACGACTATTATCTTGGCCTTAACCCTTTTTAGGACACTAGATTACATGTTAGGCTCTAGCTTAGTTTATTAGATTTTCGGGGTGTTACATTATCCCCTCCTTGGAAACGTTCACCCCCGAATGACAATCTAGGCACCCAACTTAGTTAGAAACTCTAAATTAGCAGCCCAATATGCATGATACATCAAAAATGTGCAAAACTCACAAATGCAATTCACCATATACAATATTCAAAAGGAGGAAACTTCATTTCCATCACAAGGCAAGGTCAATGCAACACATGGAGGTAGTATCTACATCTACCAATACAATATGTATGAACCTCATCAATTCATATAATCATATGAGGAACTACCTTATCAAACTCAACCAAGCTCAACACAACTAAGCATGTTCATCATTCACCTCATGAAGCCAAATATGCAATCATCATACTAAAATGCAATTCAACAAGAGGAACATGCAACATATAAGGAAATCATGGAGAACTCATACAATGCGCATGACTCCAAAAACAGAAAAAACACAAGAAGAACTATTGACCTCAAGTTTGAATGGGAGTAGAAGCAAAAAGATGAGGATAACGGGACATCATATCGGCTTCGGCCTCTCATGTCGCACCCTCAACTAAGTGATTCCTCCATACAACTTTAACGGAAGCTACTTCTTTGTTCCTTAACTTCTTCACTTGCCGGTCCAAAATCTCAACCGGGACCTCTTCATAAGAAAGGTTCTCATCAACTCCTAAACCCTCTCGAAGAAGGATGGATACCAGATCACCAATGCACTTCTTTAGCATGGAAACATGAAACACCGGGTGAACCGGTGCCAACTCATTTGGCAAGTCTAGCTCATATGCAACTTTTCCCACACGATTGAAGACTTTATATGGGCCCACATACCGGGGACTAAGCTTCCCCTTTTTACCAAACCTCATCACACCCTTCATAGGTGAGATTTTCAAGTAGACCCAATCACCAATTTCAAAATCTAGATCCCTCCTCCTATTATCGGCATAAGACTTTTACTGATTGTGGGACATCTTCAACCTATCCCTAATAAGTCAAACTTTTTCAATGGCATCATAAACTAGTTTGGGACCCATTAGAGCAAACTCACCTACCTCAAAGCACCCAACCGGAGATCTACCCCTTCTCCCATAAAGTTCTTCAAACGGAGCCATGGCAATAGTAGATTGGTAACTATAACTGTAGGCAAATTCAATCAATGGAAGATGGTCATCCCAACTACCTTTGAAATCAATCACACATTATCTCAACATGTCCTCCAAGGTTTGAATTGTCCTTTCTGCTTGACCATCCATTTGAGGGTGGAAAGCGGTACTAAGTTTAACATTGGTACCAAGCCCCCTTTGGAATGACTTCCAAAAGTGTGAAGTAAATTAGGCACCCCGATCCTATATGATAGATAAGGGAACTCCATGCAACTTCACTATCTCATTAATGTACAACTTGGCATAGTCTTCCGCCGAAAATGAAGTCTTAACCAGAATAAATGTTGCCTTCAAGTGGGAGGCAAACCCACCACAAAGTCCATGTTCACATCCTCCTATTTCCAAGTAGGAATATCTATATATTGGGACAAACCTCTGGGTTTTTGGTGTTCGTCTTTGACTTTATGACAATTCGGACATTTGTCTACAAAACCCGCTATATCATTTTTCAAGCCATTCCAACAATAGATTTCCCATAGATCAAGGAACATCTTGGTGGCTCCCGAATGAATAGAATACCGCGAACCATGAGCCTCTTCAAAAAAATTCTCTCTTAGGGCGTCAACACCTAGAATACATAATCTACCTTGGTACCTAAGCACCACATCCCCCTTCGGAGAAAGCCTCAATGGACTTGTTGAGAACCGATTCCTTCAACTCCATTAAAATAGGATCAAGGTGTTGGTTAGACTTCACATCAACTACAAAGGACGATTTGGAACTATGATCGACCATAACTCCACCCTTGGTAGGATCCACTAGTTGGACACCCAAACGGGTCAACCTATGCACATCACGAACCAATTCATTCTTCTCATCTTCTACATGAGCTACACTACGAATTGACTATCTACTTAGGGCATCCACAACTAAATTAGCTTTGCCGGGGTGGTGTAGGACACTCATGTCATAATCTTTCGAAAGCTCTAACCACCTTCTTTGTCAGAGATTCACGTATTTTTGGGTAAAAACATATTGATGACTCTTGTGGTCAATGAAGACATCTACATGGACCCGATATAGGTAGTGCCTCCATATTTTCAAAGAAAACACCACCACCGCCAATTCAAGATCATAGGTCAGATAGTTTTTTTCATGCACCTTGAGTTTCCTTGAAGCATAGGTAATTACTTTACCATGTTGCATAAGGACACACCCCAAACGTACTCGAGAAGTGTCAAAATATACTACAAACCCATCGGTACCCTCCGGCAAGGTCAACACCGGAGCGGAGGTAAGTCTATCTTTCAATTCTTGGAAGATTTTCTCACAAACCTCCGACCACTGAAAGTTGGACTTCTTTTGTGTCAAAGTCGTTAATGGAGAAGCAATAGAGGAAAATCCCTCCACAAATCTTCTATAATAACCGGCCAAACCCAACAAGCTTTCTAATATCCGTTGGAGATGGAGGTCTAGCCCAACTCATGACCACATCCGTCTTCTTAGGATCAACCTCAACACCCTCGCTTGACACAATGTGACCAAGGAAAGCCATCGACCTTAGCCAAAACTCGCACTTGCTACATTTAGCATAAAGTTTGTTGTCCTTGAGTACTTGCAATACTTGCCCCAAATGCTTCATATGATCACCCCCAATTCTTGAATAGATCAAAATATCATCAAATTAAGATATTGCCTAAATACCCTATTTATAAGATCCATAAATGTCGTCGGGGCATTTGGTAGACCAAAAGACATAACTAAAAACTCATAGTGACCATATCTTGTACGGAAGTCCATTTTAGGAATGTGAACCCATCTCACCCTTAATTGGTGATAGCCCGACCTTAGGTCAATCTTCGAAAAGTAACTTGCCCCTTGGAGTTGGTCAAACAAATCTTCGATTCTAGGGAGAGGGTACTTATTCTTTATAGTGACCTTATTCAATTGGCGATAATCAATATACATCCTAAGGGACCCGTCTTTCCTTTTCACAAACAAAACCGGAGCACCCCATGAAGATATGCTTGGTTGAATAAAACTCTTGTCTAACAAATCCTTGAGTTGTTCCTTTAATTCATTTAATTTGGCTGGAGCCATCCGATAAGGAGGAATAGATATGGGTTGAGTATTCGGCAAGGGATCAATACCGAAGTCTATTTCCTGTTCGCGAGGGATTCCGGGCAAGTCATCGAGAAAGACTTCTTGAAATTCCCTTACTATGGGGACCGACTCTAAAGGAGGAGTCTCAGAATCAATGTCCTTAACTCTCACAATATGGTAGATACACCCATTAGAAGTCATTTTCTAGCTTTTAGATATGAAACAAAATGACCTCTAGGAATAGAGTTTCCCCCTTCCCATTCTAAAACGGGCTCATTTGGAAATTGAAACTTTACCACCCTTGTTCTACAATCAATGGAAGTAAAACATGCATGCAACCAATCCATTCCCAATATGACATCAAAGTCCAACATATCTAATTCTACCAAATTAACCAAAGTGACTCTATGTGATAAAGAAATAGGACTATCCCTATAAACTCTTTTAGCTACAACCGAGTCACCTATTGGGGTAGAGACTGAAAAAGGTTTCTTTAACTTTATGGGGAGTACATCAATTTTCATAGCCAATAGAGGTGTAACAAAAGATAAGGTGACAGCGAGGTCTATCAATGCATAAACATTAATGGAAAATACTTGCAACATACTGGTAACAACATTCGGAGAACCCTCTTGATGACTTCTAGATTTCAGAGCATATAAGCGATTCTTCTTGGGAGCATCAGAATTATAGCCACTAGAAGGGACTTGCATGCTCTCTCTCCCTTGAACCTTTAGCATAGGACAATCCCTCTTCATGTGCCCACTTTTTCAACAACTAAAACACCCATCCGTGCCTAGAAGGCACTTGCCATCACGCTTTTTACCACACTTTAAACAAGTAGGTCTATCAACATAAGAACCACCAACACTACAACCTTGTTACTTAGGAGTAGGCACCCTCTCTTTGTTGACCCTTAGGAGTGCTAGAGGTGCCTTGATTATAAAACCTCTTCTTAAACCTTGGTTTTCCTTGAAGCTCAAATCTACTTTTAGACGAATTACCATCATCGACTCTTGCCCTCTTCACTTCTCTACTCACTTGCGTGAGCTTTTGTTCCTCAATTTTCTCAGCATGAAACATAAGACATAAGATGTTCATGCTTGGAATAAGCATCGCCGAACGACATTCATTCACCACTACGTCGGATATCCCCATAACAAATTTGTTCATTTTAGCCCTAGAGTCCGCCATCAAGGTTGGGGCATAATTAGACAATTGGGTAAACTTGAGGCTATATTCCTTCACACTCATACCTTCTTGGCGTAGGTTGATGAATTTTTGCATTTTTCTCTCCCTCAATTCAAGGGGGAAAAACCTATCAAGGAAGGCTGTCTTGAACACTCCCCAATCAACTGGGCCCGCTCTTATGGATCTCTCTTCCTTCCATTGCTCATTCCACATTTGAGCCACATCTTTCAATTGATAGGCGGCTAGTTCTGCCTTCTATCTTGGAGAGACTCCCATAACGTCTAGCACCTTGAACACCTCCTCAATAAACCCTTGTGGGTCTTCATCCACTTTGGAGCCATAGAAGGTAGGGGGATTCATCCTTGTGAAATCCCTTATCCTAGAAGCGGTTGTTCTTGCATTGGGGTTTACTTGGACTCTAGCATCTCTAGTGACTTGAGCCGTTAGAGCATGAGTCAATGTTTGGAGAGTCGTCTATACCTCCACATTAGTTATAACCCCCTCATCATTAGGAGCTTGAAGAGCATGAGGCCCTTGAGGACCTTGGGGAGGAACTCCCTCATCATTAGCAATCTCCTCTTCTACTCTTCTTATGGCCGCTCTTCTTGTATTCATATTTCTATATGCACAAGAAAACGGTTAGGAAAAGGACTTTATATAGTTAAGACTCTTAAGGCACGACTAAAGAGTAATGAGAGAAGTGAAAAGTTCTTAAGCATCGTATAGCCTCTCATTCATAAGTGTGGCGCGCTTCACACTCATGAACAAGACTCTACTAGACATGGTTCATGAGACATCAACCTAAAATTATCCCAACATTTTATGCTCTGATACCAAGTTTTCCATGACCCGGGATACCCCCTAGAAGTAGGATGGCGTACTTGACCCCGAAGGGGTCTCGTACAAGCCCTTAGAATCATCATAACATAAAGACATAGAATAATGCGGAAAAATTAAAAACTTTTACAATAGAAGTCAACTACTTTTCATAAAGGAAAATAGAAAACTAGACTTGTCTTATCCACCATCTAACATAAGAGTACAAATAAGAACAAAGACCTTTACATCAATAAAGTCTCCAAAATAGGAAATACAATATAGTCTAGAACATAGAAGGTAAACTAGAAACTAGAATCAATAACATCTTGTCCTCAAACTTGAGGACTCACCAATCCTAGGGAATAGTGGACCCAAGCTTCACTTGAAGAAGTAGTAGTCTCAACGACCAGGACCTACACTCATAGTAAAGTAGAAAATATGGTTAGCAAAATGAATTGTACTAAGTATGGAAGCCATGCATTAAAATCTTTAAAATATGCATAAAAGGGACATTTAGTTGAAATCATGCATTTATCGAGTTTAAAAGCCATTATGTACATTTATGAAGAAACACAAGTCCAACCAACATATAAGCAACCTAAGGTCATACTAGTTCAATGCAAAGGTAAGATCCCATAACATTACCAAATGCTAAGTATCACATTTAGGCCACCAACAACATACATAGCATACTTTACCATAGTCATGACTAACGTACATAAAAGTGGAGACATTCATGTTCATACTTATAACAAATGAAGTCAACATTACATTCATACATACCTTTCATACATAATTCATAAGTTGTCATAATCATAAGATAACCTCACCATAACCCCTCTTCGAGTCTACTTGTGCAATGCATAAGTGATGTCCCATACCCTTACTCACACTAAGTAGTACCCCTTAAGAAGTCATAATTAAAGTCCATGTTCTTACCATAGTTCATATTCATACCATTAGGGAAGAATTGCATTAACCGACATAGACCATGTGAGCTACATGGAATCTGGTGTTCTACCCCCACACCGAAAATAGGGGTCCTACTTTCCTAAGGTAAACCGTACATTTTTAGCTTCTAGGTGGATCCACTAGCTAAGACCTATATGGGCACATAGTTATGGGATATGGGGATTGCTACTACAAACTAGGACTACTAGCGTAAAAGGTTTCCATCCCATGAGACAACATACATTGGGAAGCTGTACTTGCTAAACGTAGAAGCCCTCTTCTCATTTTCACATCCTCTCGGTGCTACACATAATTCCCTTTAAAAGTGATACCAAGTCTTTAATTAAGATTATATTCATAAGAGAGTGTAATAGACACACACATGTCAATATATCATCATAATAGCTCATAGGTTTCTTTAAGTGAGAATCCTCCTTTCACTTTAGAAACATTAGAATGTGAGTAAACCTTTCACATTGTAGTCGTATTTGGAGCATGAGGATGTCCTTTCAACCAACCCAACAAGATCATGATAAACATACATACATACTTCATATATAATCAAGTGTTTAGGGTATGGGGAAGAAGGATCTTACATCAACACCACAACATTAGATATAGGATCATTACTATCTAAGTAAATCACATACTCATGTAGAATCAACATCAATATACACAAACCCTAACCGATTGCCTTTCAAAGCCATGAACCATCATCAACCCTAACTTCTAAAATTACAACATTAGATTGAGAGATTTCATGATTCAACACCATAACAACATAAACATAATCAATTATCAACTTCCCTGACCATTCAAGTCACATCTTAGTTCACAAATTAGGAAGAAAGGGAAACCATGGGTCCAAGAGATATTTTCATCAAAAACCATCAATACTACAACAATCTAACCATAAACTATCATGATTAATCATAATAGATCATAATTGAACAATATAAATCATTTTTGAAAAAGACCCATGATTAGAGTAAAACCCCAGATTTTGGAAGTCTTAAAAACACACTTTGAACGGACTTCTTAGGGGATAGCTGCCCAAGAATGAAGAGCATCCATACCTTAGGTTGAATTCCTCACGAATTTGGACAAGAAAGGCTTGTTCTTGAACCCCTAGTTTAGGTCTTGTGAGTTACAAGGAGTTAAGTGAAGTTTAATAGTTAAAAAGTACTTATACTAGTCTAAAATAATTGAATATAACCGCCCTCACCCTTACTTAATTAATTAGGATTTAGTTGTAATGTTTGACCCTTAGTCTTTTTTGGACAGCCTTGGCAGACCTCATCCACGAACCCCCCACCTATGGGGCATGAACTGATACACGAACTGTACTGGTCTCTCATGGATTGGGTGTCACGACCCGGGGTACACCCCGGATGCAACACGGCGTACTCGACCCCGAAGAGGTCTAATACAAGCCTCATAGCATTCTTGAACATAAGAACATAGGAAAATAGAGAGGAATTAAAACTTTCTGTTACAATCGAAGACATTTTCATTAAAAAGCAAGCGAAAGACTTTCTAGACTTTGGCTCAAACCATCTAATACTTTGAATACAACATTGGGACTTAGCCCATACAAAAGCTTTAACATAAGTAAAAGACATAAAGGAACAAAGTGTGTTTTGTCCTCGAAACTATGAGGACTCACCAAGTCTTCATCTTCAAGCACCTTAGAAACCTACTCTTCAAGCATAGAACACCAATATCTCCAAACCCTACACTTTGGTAAAAATGGAGAAGAACGGGGTTAGGAGAAAAGTACTAAGTTTGGAAGCCATGCATAAACCATGCTTAAAACTGACATTTATTTGAAAGTCGTGCTTTTACGCCATTTTGATAAAACTTCATGAACATTGATAAAATTGGCATAACATAAGTTACAACCAACATTCAGGTCATATTTTCATATTTGGACATAATAAACATTCTTCATTACCTTCAGTTTAAGCCTTCACCTCAAGTAACCCTCAAGCGATTCCTTGTGCATTGTATGGGTAGCGTCCCCATACCACCACCCACACTAAGGTACCACCTTAAGGCCACCAAAATTGAACTTACAATTCATCCTTTGCACCTTTACACAATAAAGCATATAAGAGACATAAACATTTCATAAGTCACACCATCACGTTAAGACCAACATCTAAGACAACTTTAAGTCATACTTGTGCAATGTGCAAGTAGCATCCCATACTACTACTGACACTAAGTACTACTTTTAAGTCACCATACACAAGGCACATTCATATATGAGAAGTGATGACAATGAAGTAGCTCATAATACAATCCAAGTATAGCATGCATCATTACATTTAAGCATATAAGTCAACATCCTTCATTAGCTTCATTTAGAGCACATTCATTCATTAGACATTAGCTCATCATTATCATTAACTTTATCATAAGAGGACTTTCATACATTAGTAATTAAGACTTAGAGAACTCACTATGATCCTCTCAAAGCCTACTCGTGCAATACATGGATAGCATCCCATACTACCACCCACACTTCATAGAACTCATCAAGAAACCATAATGCACATCTCACATGATGGGAATAGACATTAACTGACTTAAACCATGAGAGATAAATCATGGAATCCGATGTCATATGACCCCACACCGAAGAAATGTGTTCTATTTGCCTAAGGTAGAACTAGGTAATATCTTATATTTGGTAAGAAGACCACCGGCTAATATATATCCTATGTGGGAACATAGTTATGGGATAGGAAGATGTTCATTGGAACTCTAGCCTAACATTGGGAGAGTTTCCATCTTACCATATCCACTCGGTGCTTAGCCTCCATTCCCATAGAGTAGTTCATTTACATTAACATCATTATACTTGAGAGAGCTACAAACACCAGGTCTACCGACCCAAAGTACATTACACAAGAAAGGACCACCATTATTAGGTCTACCAATTCAACCTTACCTCCACTAGAGATCACCATCGAAGTATTCCTCAGGAAGGCCTGGACAGCTGAATCTACCATAAACTGCTCAAAGTTAGTCAGGCCCTCAAAAACAACCTCCTCACGCACACCAAGATGATCCTAATCTGTCTCGGCCTCAGATTTAGCAACAACAACATCAACCCTAATATCATCTCCAGTGGTAGCTGGAGGCACCTCAGAGCAGGCTGGAATATCTGCACTCGGGTCATCTGGTATCTCTACCATTCCAAATAGTGAGGTAATATTTGTGTACTACAGATGGTCCACATCCTTCACCAACTCAGCAACATCTTCCCTAAAGGCCATCACCTCCTCAGTAGCACCCGTTCCTCTATCAAAAACCTCTACTCTCAATATGAGGGCATCAATAGAAGCCCTACGAGGCGTCAATGCAGCAGTAAGAGCTCTATCAATCATTCTAGGAATTGCAGCCTATAGCCAAAAGGCATGCACATCAGCAGAATGGGCTAGGTGCCCCATCTTGAGAAGCATGGTCTTGGTGATCGAAGGCCTAGAGGTAGTAGTACGAGCAGCAGATCTGGGGGGCGCGGGGGGGGGGAACAAAAGTGTCTGGAATGTTAGAAGGAGCAAAGCTAGAAGTACCTGAAGGCCCAGTGGCCGGAGTAGGCATGACTACCTCTGCAGGTAGTGATTCAATATCGACCTCCGGGGATGTATCCACTGGAGCTTCTCTCCTCCTATTGGTCTCATCACTCGTGTACTTAGCCTCTATATGGCGGATATCAATGGAAGATGTGGGTGTGAGCTCAACATCCCTCTTTTCATCACGACTCCAGCCAGATGATATAACTTTGTGATCATTACCAGAAAGGGAAGAGAGGTCTGGTACTTCTTAGCCCTCATGGACATCTCTTGCTCAATAATCAAACCCAAATTAAGCTGTTTCCTGGCTATGATAGATTCAAGGCAGGACGCCTTTGGGTGGCAGAGAATGGACTAATTTAGTAAAGGCATAATTGTGTTGCTGATGAATCCAAACTAATAACGACCTGCTAAGTTGTGGTCCTTCATCTCTATTGACGCTTCGACCTTAATCCACCTCGGGATGCAATCATGTAACACCCGGAAAATTAATAGGTGAAAATAGAGCCTAACATTTGAGTCTTAAAATTTTATGCATGATTTATAGTTGTAAAATATCCCCAAAATTTGACCAAGTATAAGTTCAAGTGAGGGTCCATGGAAGGTGTAAGGCAGCATTGCCCTTACAAGCACTCTTGAACTTTTTCCTTAGCCGTGTGGGCAAAAGGCATTGTTCAAGTGAGGCTTCAAGGCACGTATAGTCCTTCATTCCATTAGAAGCTCTCGTGAACACAACCTTAGACATTTTTGGGAAAAGAGGCAGTTCACTTGAGGGTTCAAGGAGCGTGGAAGGCTCTGCTGCCCTTGAAGGCCCCTCGTGAACAAATGACTTTGCTATTTTTTGGAATAAAGGAAGTTCAAGGGAGGGTCCACGAGGCATGAAGGACTCCACTGCCCGTGGAGAGCCTCTCGTGGTAATGCCTTCGTCGTGTGGGCAGTAGGGATGTTCATGCTAGGGACCACTGCTTGTGGAAGCTTCTACTGCATGTGGGGACCCTTGTGGACAATTCCTTAGCTTTAAAAAGACAAAGGCAATAGTCCACTTGAGGGACCACAGAAGGTAGAGAAGTCAACTGCCCGTGAAGCCCCTCTTGGACTTTGCCTTAGTTGTTTTTTAGGCAGTCCACGTGGGGGTAAAAAGGGGTATTTTTGTAATTTTATTTTTAAGTCAAAATTAAATGGGTATATTTTATATTATTTTTTAATAAATATATAAGGTATTTTAGATCATTAAATACACAATCAAAAACATTTTTCACAAAGACCCAAATCAAAATCAAAAGTTCACCTTCCTCACAATATTTCTCTCTCTAAAAACCCAAGAAGAAGAAGAGTAAAATTGAAGCTCGGGCTTGAAGAAATCAAGAGTTTTTCAAAAAGTTCTTTAAGGAATCATTATCAAGGTATGGTAGTTTTCATCTTTGGGTAGATTCCACCCATAGAGCCTCTTCAAAACTTGATTTCAAAACTTACAATTTTCCCTAAATTCAAGGGTTTTGTTCGAGTGACTTAGGTTCTCCTTAAAACAGGTTTTAATAATTGAATTATGTTGGGTTATGATTGAATTGATGATTTATGGTTGAATTATGGTGAAATTCCCCCAAGAACCCATGGATCCCCTCTATTGCAAATTTGTGATCGTAATGTGGGTTAATTGATTTTAGAAGCATGTAAATTAGTCTTGTATGAATTAATTGAATTTTGTTATTACCCCTATCTAATGTATAAATTCTATATTTTGGGTTGAATGCGATTCATGATTCTTGATGGGTAAATTATGAGAATTTGTACATGAACATGAGAATTATGCATGTGCTTCAAGAATTAGTTTGATAATGAAGATTATATGACTATGGTGTAATTGTGGTATTGATTGGAAAGGTCATTCTCCCCTATACCCATACACATTATTATGCATGAAGTAATTATGACTATGATTACTCATACCCATAGTCATAGTTATTATTACTCACATATTAATGATTCTAAGGTTGAAAGGTCATTCTCACCTAATTAATCTATGAGCTACCATGAAAACATGTTGATTTGAGTGATAGGGAATTCTTTCATGAACTGTGTGCCCACAGAGGTCTTTAGCAAGTGGATCCACCTAGAAGCTAATACATGAGTTCTACCTTAGGCATGCAGGACACCTCTTTTAGGTGTGGGGACATGATACCGGATTCCATGTAGCTCAGATGGTCTATGTCGGTTAAGGCTATATTTCCTTACATGAAAAGAATATGAATATGTCAAGAACATGAATACTAACTATGACTATGGCTTCTTAAGAAGTTTGACTTAGTATGAGTGGGGGTATGGTACTCCATTTATGTATTGTACAATTAGGCTTTAAAAGTGGTTGTGGTGTGGTTCTCTTATGCTATGAAGACTTACGAATTATGCATGTATGATATGTATTGTTGCTAAGAGTTACATTACTTACTACAAGTTATGAACATGAATGTTTTCCTTGTCTATTAGTATTGGCTATGGATGAGTTCAAGGTATGATATGCATGATGTTGGTAGCCTAAAAGTGGTACTTAGCATTAGGTAGGATTATAGGATCTTACCTATGCATTGCACAAGTATAGATTTGGGTTGCTTATGAGATGGTTTGACTTATGTTTCTTCACAAATGTGCGTAATGACTTTTAAACTTGATAAAATGCATGGTCTCAACTAAATATCCCTTTTGAGCATGTTTTAAGGAATTTTATGCATGACTACCATACTTAGTGCAATCTTTGTGCTAACCCATATTCTCTACATTTTTCTATTAGTGTAGGTTTCGGTCATTGAGGTGTACTTCTCCTTTTATGCGAAGCTAGGATTGATTCTTTCCACGCTTTTGGTGAGTGCTCATGGTTCGAAGACGAAAGTTGTTCATTTCTAGTTTCTTCTACTTCTTCTTTTTGAGACTATGTTGTAAAGGGTTGTGACTCTTTTTTATATTCGATTGTATTAGATGGTTTTATTGAGACATTTTCTAGACTTCCATTTGGTTTTATGAAAAGACTTCGATTGTAAAAAGTTTTAATTTCGCATCATTTCTATTACTTATGTTTATGATATCCTAAGGGCTTGTATGTGACCCCTTCGGGGTTGAGTACGCCGTGTTACATCTGAGTTGTAACCCTGGGTTGTTATGACCCGAAAAACTAGTAGGTGAAACTAGATCCTAACAAGTTTGTTTTGGAGTTGGATATGGGGTTATGAGTTGTAAACTGATTTCCCGAGCTTAGGTCGAGAAGTTTAGGGTTTAAACCTCAAGGTACGACTCCCCAAGGATGAACCAAGGGTCCTTGAGGGGGGACCTAAAGCCTAACTCCTAAAGCTGCCCCAAAAAAACCAAAAGTTGAGGACCTACGGATTGGACCTATGCCCCGTAGGTCCACCCACACCCCTTGGATGGCTTTCGTAGGTCAAGGCCCCAAGTGACATGTTGCAGCCAAACCACGGACACACAGTATGGCTCGTGGACCCAACCACTGTCCGTGGGTGGGGTTTTGTGACTCACACCTACAAATCTGTCCAAGGTTCAGCCAATTGAGGGGTGATTTGGTAAATTGCTAATTAATTAGTTAGGGGTTGGGGACGGTTATTATTGACATATTGAAGTATTTTAAGGCTTTTAAAGGTATTAAAACTTGTTTTTCAATTCATTATTCCAAATCACAAAATTAGAAACTACCCACCTCTCCAAATATTATCTCTTTAGAAACCACCATTGGAGAAGAAGGATTCAAGGTTTCAAGCTCAAGACCTCATCCCCTAAATAGCTAGAGTTTCAACTCAAACCCATGGATTCCTTTCAAAGTTGCTTTTAAAGGTTGAATTGTGTTTTGTTTATGAATTTATTACTTAGTTTATATGATTTCAACTTGATTTCTTCAAGAATCCATGAGTTCCCCAAATCCCAGCTATGGTCTTTCTTTACATAATGAATGTTGTTGCAAGTTGGTCCAATTGATTGGATGTGAGTTGATTATGATGTAATTGTATGATTTAAGTATTATTTTACATGTAAACTTGATTAACCTAATATTCTAAGGTAAATTGATGTGGCCTAGGGCTATTCATGAAATAGGAAAATTGAGGGTTTAGATGTGACCTTCTAAGATTGATGAATTGCCTTAGATTAGATCACTTAGATATGAATTTCTTATAAGTAAAGCTTGTAGATGTGAACTAAATTGATTATGGCTTACATGATGAATCATGGTTGAAGTAGTATTGATATTTAGTCTACTTGATGCTATTTGACTATAATTGAGTAAGAATGAAGCATGTGGTTAGTTTACCTTGAGAATTAGGTTTACATGATGACCATGTGGAGTATTTCTTGAGAGTAAGGCTTGTGTTATGAAGATGGCTCCTAGGGCTTTAACGGTAAAAGCTAATATGAATAAACTAAGGGGTTAAGTCTTTAAGAAGGAAGCTACTATGTATGTTGAATTGTATATGACATTATTGTGAAAAGACTTCATCCACATAACCTATAATATGATCTCATGAGTTTATGCATGAAGTAAATGATCTACTTGAATGTTAGATATGGTGACTTAACATGATCTATGATCCTTATGCAAGATATAAGGGGTATGTAAGATTATGGTATTATATGCATGTTTTATGAACAATTTGAAAGTAAAGTGTCTATGATGATAATGTTGTTGTTGTGTCATTGAAAGGAAAATCACACATATACACCCCATGCATGAATATGACTAAGGTGTTGCTTGTGGTTCATGGCCCTTGAAGGGAAAAGTTATGAGGGCTTGTACATCTTTATGAGAATTGTGTATAAGATTTTGATTCACTTAGAAAGTGAAGATCTTATGATGATTGTGTAATTGTGGTATTGTGAAAGGTAGTTCTCCCAACACCCTTACACTTCATCGTGCATGAACTATTATGACTACCGTGATCTTGTTGTGTTGAATGAAAGGCATTTCTCATGAACACACTATGAATATGATGTGAAAGGTTTACTCACATATTGATAATTCTAAGGTTGAAATGACATTCTCACCTAAAGAATCTATGAGCTATTATGATGTTATGTTTGTTTGAGTGCCTAGTGCATTCTTTCATGAACATGAATTTAAGTAAAAACTTAATATGACTTTTAAAGAAAATTATGTTTAGCACCGAGAGGATATGAAAGTGAGATGGAAGCTTTTACGCTAAAAAGTCCAGCTTCCCAATGTAAGTTATCTCATGAGATGGAAACCTTTTACGTTAGTAGTTCGGATTTCTAGTAGCAATCTCCTTATCGCATAACTATGTGCCCATATAGGTATATAGCTAGTGGATCCACCTAAAAGCTATTATGTACGTTCTACCTTAGGCAAGTAGGAGACCTCTTTTTGGTGTGGGGGTTAAACCCCGGATTCCATGTAGCTCACATGGTCTATGTCGGTTAAGGATATTTCCCTATATGATAAGAATATGTAATATGATAAGAACATGAGTATGTACTATGTTTCCTCAAGAGTAACTACTTAGTGTGAATGGGGGGTATGATTATGAGTTAAATGTATGCTTTCTATGAATTATGAACATGAACTATACTTATGACTTCCTAATAATCTTTACTTAGTGTGAGTGGGGGGTATGGGACTTCACTTATACATTGCACAAGTAGACTTATAATGGGGTTGTGGTGTGGTTTCCTTATGCTATGAAGATATATGAACTTATGTTATGCATGATCATTGTGGCCTAGAAGTGATACTTAGTGTAGATAGGATTATGGGATCCTATCTATGCATTGCACAAGAATGTCTTAGGGTTGCTTATGTGATATTTCTATTATGATTATATGATCTTATTATGTACTTATGCATGTGAACTATGTCATGTGAAGATTGGGGTATGCATTATGTTGTGTTGGAGACTATGCTTGTGATTAGGATGATATCCTTTATGTGATGATGAATTGTGCATGGTTTGTCTTATGAGCTACATTCTCCAACTATTTCAAAGATGATGTTCAAAAGTGGCATATAGCATGGTTTCAAATAAAATGTCCCTTTGATGCATGTTTTAAGGATTTTTATGCGTGGATTCCATACTTGGTACATTTTTTGCTAACCCATATTTCTACATTTTCTATAAGTGTAGGGTTTGGAGATATTGGATTCTACTTTTGTGGCTAGGACCTTAGTAGATCAAGAAGAAGAAGATTGGTGAGTCCTCATAGTATTCGAGGAATTGACCACATGTCCTTTATGTCTTTCTTTTATGTTTTAGACTTTTTGTAAGGTTCATGTCCCTAAGATTGTATTCAAATGTTGTAGATGGTTTGAGACATAGTGCTATAGACTCTCTCTCATTTTATAAAGGACTTCGATTGTAAAAGAAAAGTTTTGAATTTTCCGTATTTTGTCCTATGTTCTTATGTCATGATGTGCTAAGGGCTTGTATAAGCCCCCGAGTACGCCGTGTTACGATTAGGGGGTACCCCTGGGTCATAACAAACTTGGTATCAGAGCATAAGGTTTTGGGATGAGTTTAGGATGTCTCAAACCACATCTAGTAGATTTTTGTTCATAAATGTGAAGCGCACCACATTTATGAATAGGAGGCTATCAGATGTTAGGAAAAACTTCACTTCTTCATTCTCTAAGTCGTGCCCTAGAGTTTAGTTTTATTAGATCTTTCTCATAATGTGTGCCCTATGGTTTTCAGGATATGACTACTTCAAGGGCTCATGTTGAAAGGAATGAGAAAGACAAAATGGAGCAAGAGGTTCCTCTCAAAGCTCCTATTGTACCTATAGGGGAGTATGTGTCTAATGAGAAGATTAGGTATCATTTTCTATTGTTGACTCAAGTCGGGATAAAGATTCCAGAATTCTATGGGTCAAAGATAGAGGAAGATCCTCTAGAGTTTATAGATGAGATCTCTAGGGTGTTGAACATTGCAGGAGTAACTCTGGTAGTAAAGGTGGAATAGGCCGCTTACCAATTGAAGGATGTTGCTCTAATGTGGTTTAGTCAATGGAAAGGAGCGAGGCCGGTAGAAGTAGGCCCATGGAATGGGAAAGATTTAAGAATGGGTTCATTGATAGGTTTTGCCCTTTAGAAATGAGAGAGGCTAAGATACTTGAGTTTATTAACCTTCTCCAAGGTAGGATGAGTGTTAAGGAGTATGCTCGGGTGTTCACTAGGTTGTCATGATATGCTCCATCCTTAGTGGCCAACCCTGGGATGAAGATGAGTAAGTTTGTGTCGAGTGTATCCGACTTGATGGCAAAAGAATGTAGTATGGTTATGCTTAAGAATGATATGGCTATTGATTGTCTTGTGTTCCATGATACATGGTTTGAAAGGAAGAAACTTTAAGAGAGGTCTAGAGGAACAAAAAGGTATAGAGTTGAAGATGATGACCCCTCTCAAGAAAGATTTTATGGCCAAATCTCTTCTAAGATTCCCCCAAAGTTTAACCAAAAGAGGGTATCTAACCCCAAGTCTCAAGGAGATAGTAGTGAGATCCTATTACCGGGGTGTAGTAAGTGTGATAGAAGGCATGAGGTTGAATGATTAGCAGGCTCTAATGTTTGTTTTGGTTGTGGTGAGTTGGGCCACAAGATAAGACATTGTCCTAAGGTTGCTAGGAATAAAGAAGATAGTCGTCGTAGATCCCAACCCTACCCTTCCTTCGGTCCAATTGGTGTGGATGGGAAGGCTTCGAAGAAGAATAGATCGTAAGCTTTCCAATCTAGAGGTGATCAAGAGTAACCTCCTAATGTTGCTCCCGGTATGTGTTTCATGCTTATTTCCATTCCGTTAGTACTTGTGTTTTGTGACTTGATAAATTGGACATAATGAGCTTTTATGTTGTCTTTAGTGTACTTGGGTATGATTATGGTTATGTGTGTAGGTTGGTGGAATCCCACTTAGTCATAATGAATTTTAGGATGTGATGGAGGATTTGATGAATAGTGGTGTTTAAGTGATGCCTAGAGAATGTTGATGGTCGTAATTTTGTAAGGGTTTTAGTTGAGGGTGCGACTTGGGAGGTAAGGCCAATGAGATGTCCCAATATCCTTATGTTCCCTTATATTCCTCCTCTAGATCTAGATGATAAGTCCTCCATAACTCGTTTCATGATTGTGGAGTCTTGGATGTATATGTGTCCCATGATTTCCTTGTCTCATAGAGTTACTCTTGTTAACTGATTTCACGTATCAGGAAACTTCTTCCAATTCAAAGTGCCAACGATTGTTAGTTAGTAATATAATCATACTTAATGAGTTGGGGTCAAATCCCACGGGGAGCGGTACGTGTTTGAGAATCAAGAGCAAAGTACGAATATGTTCAAGTCAATCATAGGAATAGATATTTACGAATAAAAATATAATTCAAATTTAGGGGTGACACAAGTGTCAAATAAGGGGGTTTTGGTTTTAACTAGCAACTACAACAACAACAAATACACGAAAATAGCAATATTGAGATGGGTTCTTGGGATGTGATTGGATTATAAGCTAATATAGAAAATGGGTAATTGCAACTGTTAGTAAATAGTTGTAAATCAGTGAATAAGCTAAACTTTAGTGGCGATAAACTTTCTCTCAAACAATTTACCCAGAATCAAGTTGGTTTCTCTCAAACACCAACAAGCAAATAATCAAGAAAAACCTACACTTTAGTCTATTCAGTCTCTCGAACTGAATTTGAGGTAAAGGGTTTAGGATTCACTCTCTCGGGCTGAACCCATGACAATGCAATACTCAAAGACCATCAATTCAGTAATCTTGGTTATAAAACCTCTCTCTCGAGTAAGCCAAAAACACGAAGGTAGAATTGCATTTGCAACTACAACCCTTTAAATTGAACCAAAATTACTGAATGAAATCACTTCTAAACAACATTTAAACTAACAATTAGCAATACCCATCAGCTAAATCAACCCATAATCACACATAGCTAGACATCATAAAAAGATAGAAATCATTACCAAATTGTGTTTCCATCAACTGGGTAAGATTAATTTTGTCTTTACAAAGGTCCAAATTGAGGAATGTCAAAGACCCACTTCCAATTTCTCAAAAATGGAAAACTTCAATTCTTCAAAGCTAAGGGAAAATATTGTCTCATACTCTCAGTTCAAACAAAAAAATTACTCTAATGAATGTTCAGAATAAAATTTGATACTAAACATAATGTTTGGAAATGTATTTATAGTCGCCAAAAATATGCTGCGAAAGACCATTTGGCACAGTAAGTCGGGATCGCCGATTAGCTCAACGATATGCCTTTTGGTCAGTTCGATCGCTTTGTTGCTTTGGCCTTCAACATCTTCAAGTTTTGTAACTTTGGGCGATCCAATCACTGCATCGCGGAACTGTTAGGCGACACACCGACTACTCTTTTCTATAGACAACTTGAGTTTCTCCTTCAGGACTTGGCACAGTGGAACTTTAGGGTAGGTAATAGCCACTCGGCGACTCGCCCAATGGATTAGGCGATAAACATGCCTTCTTTTCTTCGTTCTTTCAGCTGCCTTGTTCAATTTTGCTCGTTAGTGTCGATTCTTTGTTCCTTAATCCAAATACCAGAAAATCAAGGATTTTACATCAGTTATTGGCATAAAATAGGCATTTGAGGACACTAGATCTACCCAAATAAAGCCCAAAATTAGTCCAAATCTTCGACTCATCAAAACCCCCAACTTAAACTTTTGCTTGTCCACAAGTAAAACTCAAATTAAGCAGTTCAAAAAGGATGTCTCAAATAGTGCTACAGAAGACTCAATCATGAATGCACACAAAAAGACTCAACTTACTCATGCAAGGATCAATTGTGCACTCAAAGATTCAGGTTATGACTCAGAATTATCAAAGATTCTCAAGTTCACAATATTTGCTTCAAATGCAAGTTCAACTCAACAAAGGTACTCAAATGCCCTCACATAAAGAATGATTCCATATTCACACACAATGGTTCAACAATTTATAGCTTCGGAATCACTATCATCACTCACACTCAAAAAGATGAACACAATGCATGATTCCCCCTCATAGGTTGACCCTTATTTTCTGATCAACACTCGTTTCAGCTCTCTCAAGATCAAAAAGATCTATTCAAGGCTTGTAACGAGGTTGAGTGTAATGGTATGGTCATTTAGGCTCAGTAACTTCTATCCTCATGAAATGTGGTGTGAACAACACTTAATTTCCTTTTCCTCATCATTCTCATTTATGCTCATAGGTCACCCCATTATTTACTTTCCATGGAATATCGGACACCCCATTTTCTTTGTACTTTCACAATTTACTTCAAACTTTTTCATTATTTTTCTTTTTCATTTTCTCTTCTCTTTTTTTTTTTGTATGGAGGGCCTACATCTTCTTCACAGCCATGGGTAGAAGAGACTTTTTTGCACTTCTTGATTTACCTTCTCTTTTCACCACACCCCAAACTTAGGCTTTTGGCCTATGTTGGCTATTCACACAAACCTCAAATCATGAGGATTAAGGGTGAAGGGATAAAGAAACATCATAATTTCATCAAGTTTCTTCTGAGGAAAGGATAAGGATCAAAAGGTGCTCAAGCAAAGTTCATACACTCATAAGGTAGGCCACAAAGATGTATAATGTCAAATTGTTTCACACTCTTTAAAGTTGCCTAAGATCATTTCAAGAGATTGCATCACTTAGTCAACCGGACCAATGGGGCAAATTCTAGGTGTCATCACACATGGTTCACGGTAAGCTCATAACACAAGACATTGACACCAATGTCAAACAAGACTCCATACTTTCCCTAGTGTGCAATGTTCATCACAAGAGACTCAATTTGATAATTCGCTAGCACAACGAGATGCAAAAATTTCACATATTGCCTATGCAACTTTATTTAGCCTCATCGTAGCCGCACATTCATTTTTGTTTGATTATGAGAACTATTCAAGTCATCGGGATTGATCAAGACCGATACTCAAATTTGCAAGAGAACAGCCACATTCCAACACAAATAAGATGTGGCACAATTTTTTTTGAAAGGGTCCAAAAATCATTTACAATTAAAATAAGGAGCCGCAAGCTCAATCATCCCCAAGAACAGTACCAAAACACAATTAATAGCTCAAAAACCCAAATATATAGACAGAACAATAATCACAAAAGGTGGGCCTTACCCCACCACAAACAAAAGCTATTTTTCCTCAAATGCAAGAAATAAAATATCCAACAGTCAATAAAAATAAGACAGAGAGGGAGGTAAAAAGGTAATCGTGTCTAAAAAGTCGCTCCATATTTCGAGGCATCAGTGCCCGGAGTCACCTCAGAAGTAGTGGGTCCACTAGGAGCTGCCATAGACATCTCTGTCATAGATGTCTAGATCACCGACTGTACAATCGTCTTCTCTAGATCTGGAAATTCTCCATGTACGCTCTCCTCCCTTATCTCTATCTGCTCCACGTCGATCTCTGCCTCTGACTCATCAGCTGCTATGTCATCCCTATGTATCTCTCTGATTGTAGCCGATGAAATCTCAGAAGTCTGTGGGGCATCAACATCATCATCAGCCTCTAGTAGTGAAGTGAAGTCAGTAGACTTTAGGTAGTTCAAATCTTTCCTCAAATCAGCAACTTTGGCTTTCAAAGTCGTAACCTCGGAGGTCTCCCCTGTCTGCTCTCACAAGCCTCAACTCTCTCAGTGAGAGTGTCAATGGAAGTCTGGAGGGGGTTAAGCGTAGCGAAAATGGCAGCCTCAATCATCCATGATACAACATCCTCCAATCTGGTAGCTCCCACATCGGTCGAATGTGCCAGATGCCCCATTTTCAGGATCATAGCTTGAGTGATCCTGGTGGGCTGGACAGAGGTAGAGGCACCCGAAGCCTATGAAGAAGTAGAAGTCGGAGCAGATGTACCTGAAGGCCCAGAGGTCGGAGTAGGCAAATATACCTCTGCAGGTATAGAATCGACATCCATCTCCAGAGAAGTATCTATTGGAGCTACTCTCCTCCTGTCAGCCTCATCTTGTGTGTACATGGCCTCAATATGCCGGATGTTAGTGGAGGAAGAAGGGATAACCTCAATATCTCTCGTATCATCCCAGGGAACTCCAGCACAACGGCACAACTCTGTGATCAAGACCAATAATGACAAGGAGGTTTCACTCTGCTTTACCCTGATGGCCATCTCTTGCTATGTAATGAGTCCTACGTTAATGCCCCTTTGGGATATGATCGACCCAAGGTAGTACGCCTTAGGGTAGCGTAGGATAGACTCATTCTGGGATGGCATGATGGTGCTTCTAATGAAGCGAAGCTAGAACCGAGCAGCAATACTCAGATCCCTCTTCTCTATGGGGACCCCTACCTCGATCCACCTAGGGGTGGTATCAGAAATCAATGGAGCAAGGTAGCCCTTCAAGTCATCCAAGGACTGAGTAGTAGGCAAACCCTCATATGCCACTGTAGCTCCGATACCCCTGCCAAGTACAGTATTAATGTACTCGCTACTGCACACAACTTCTCTGCTCCGGACCATGATCGACTTAACCTGTCTGAACTCAGTGGCCTTCTTCTTACTTTTAGGAACCAATTCTCGATACGCTGTGTAGAATTCTTGGACCAATGAAGGAATATAAGGGCCCCGAGATCTAGTGAACTGCTCCAAGCGGTGAAAATAAAGAGTGTCCCTTACTCAGGAGTATTTGCCCTCAAGGTCTTCTGTAGATAACACTTCCTCCTCGAGGATAGTCCGATGCCCATCAACTTTTAATCTATTTTGGAGTTGGGGAGGAGGAGCTACTGGTGGCACTGGAGCCACAGGAGGTGCTGGAGCGGGCACTGAATCTGTTGGGGTGGAACTGGAGGGACTCTAGCTGAGTCAGGGCGAGATCTAGCATGGATCTCAGCCCGTCGGGACTGTAAGGGCTGGTCATTCTCCTGCTTAGAGAATGTTGTGTGGGGACCCTCAGTATCAGAGTTGTGCTCCAAAGCCTCAGATACTGGCATTTTTCCTTTGCCCTTGCCTCCCTTTGGAGGCTCTTTCCTTCCATTTTTGGGAGGGTTTGCTCCCCCTTCACTGATCACAATACCTCATGCTCTTTTGCGGGGTGGCATGTCAAGGTTAGTCCTGGCCATATCTTCAAAAACATTAAAAAGCGTTAGAAACAATTTAAGCAAAAACATAGAAAAGTAGTTGCAGATAGACTTGTCGAAAAGAACGGCGAGTCGCAGAATATTTTTGGTGATCTATATTGGGCTCGCCAAAAGGATTGGCTAAAGAATTCCAGAAAACTTAGGCATGTCGGCGATGGGAGGGCCCCTTCGCTGAATCTCCCTCAGCATTCGACGAGACAGGACTAACCCGCCGAAAGTTATAGTGCTTTTAGGGATTAGGGCCGTAGACAAAGGGCAATCAAGAAGGACTTTTGGCGAGTCGTCGAGTGCACTCGGTGAACTCAGGCTTCTCGCCAAAAGCTACAGAACCAAACTTCACTTTTAGCACGAAATTAATAGCGATAAGGGAAACTTCGGTGAACCACCGAGTAGTTCGACGAGCTCGACCCAGCTCGACAGACGACCCAACGTACCTACTCTTAACCCAACATCTCAAATTCAACCCCGCAGCCCCTGAAAACAAAATCAAAACATGCACCCATCAAATTAAACTAAGGCCCATTACACCCATGCCCTCGGGATACTCAGACTTCTCCTAGTTTTGCCAAATTTGGCCATTTGATGACTTTTACCATTAAGAATAACGTCAAATGCTCTATCATTAGGAAAATTATGTCATTTGGCACAAATGTTGGTTACTTAGACATCACCCGACTAGACCCAACAACATGCAAGCGCAACCCCACAATTTTAATCACTTTTAAGGCACTAAAAACTCAGGAATTCAACATTATAGACATTACGGGCAAGGTGTTCAAATTAAAACAAGCACACACCTATACAATTATTATCAAAGAGGCCCAGCATACATAACTAAGATAAAAATCAATGTATAAGAGTTCAAAATCGCTAAAAATGGATTTGGGGGTTGGAAAACAAACCTTAGATGCTGAATAAATACTTTGAAATGCTAGGCAGCAAAGTAATCCAACTCCGAACACAAATTCGACAACTAAAATGTTGTAAAAATGCAAAAATATAGAATACTATTGTGCGGGTGTGAGTTTTGGAAGTTCAAAACAAAGGGAAAGTGAAAGAGTTTGAAAGTTTAAACCTTTAGACTTAAAAACCGTCCAGTTCTCTCCCATTCGGTGACACAAGTTTTACTCGCGGACCCACTTGGAGACACGTCGAGTGGGAACTTACCTCACCGAGTCTTACAGACTCCAATTTCAAAATTTCTCGAGTCCAACAATGGTCTAAGTCGGGCTCGCCGACCTCTTGGTCGATGCGCCGATTGGACTTTTAGCTCGCCAACCTGCTTTTTAAACACCTTCCATACCTTGACCTGCATAATCAACACACCATTATTTTAAACTTAAACAGAAAGCAAATAAAAACTTGGTTGCCTCCCAAGCAACGCCTTATTTAACGTCGCGGCATGATGCAAGTCCGCACTCAAACCTCATTCTTGGGGTTGGCCATAGCATCACAAGGCAACCCCCCTTGCTGTCTCGGGTTTAAATGAGACGAGATATGACCCATTTGGGTCTCCAACTGCTTGATCGATACTTAATGGGAGGTGACAGTCTGGCTAAGGGTCGACACATCTTATTTCATTTCTTTTTAAAACTTGTCTGACCCCTCAACTTTGTTGAGGATATGAGAAAGCATATCCTCTGACAGACCTCCCTCGAAATCCTTTGGCTTTTTCTGCTCATGGGGAGGAACATATATTTCCTTCTCCCCGTTTCTCTCTTTCCAAGTGGGGTTACGGTCCCTCCACTCTCGATCACGATCCTTCCAACCTTCATCCTTGTTCCAACCTTGGTTACCACCCTGCCTTGGGTGGTTTAAATGATAACCACCACATTGGTTGGCTAGGAAATTAACCTCTTCATTGTACAAAGCTTCGAACTTGGCTTCTTCGGGATTCACACACCCAACACTGATGGCATTGACACTCCGAGCACCAGCTCCCATGACATTTTTAGATAAAATATCTAGTTGTGTCATGATCTTGGCCATGTTCTGGTCCCTCTCTTGGTCTTTCTCCATATGCTCCTTGGTCAATTTGAATGTGAGAGGAGAGACCTGATCTTCACGGGTGTACCATGCCTGGTTGATTGTGGTCATGCCATCTAAGAGCTGAGTCGCTATCACATAAGGTTGCTGCATCAAACCTCCAAGAGAAAGTTGGTCAGCAACACCCTTGTTTACTGAGTCAAGGCTCCGGTAAAAATATTAAAGCAACACATTGTCAGGCAAGCCATTAGCTGGGCATTGCAGCACCAACTTCTTGAATCACAACCAAGTTTCATGAATTGGCTCGCCTTCTAGACGCTTGAAGCTCTGAATGTTGTCCCGAAGAGTTATCATCTTCAAAGGAGGGAAAAATCGCACTAGAAATACGGTGACCAACTCCTCCCATGAAGTGATTGATTCACGTGGAAATTCAGCCAGCCACTAACATGCTTCTCATATCAAAGAGAATGGGAACAATCTTAGCCAGATCGACTCTTGGGAAATATTCTTAAAAGAGAATGGTCCGCAAACATCCGTGAAGTTTCTATTATGCTCATGGGGATCCTCATGAGCCAAACCACCGAACAGCCCCTTCAATTGCAAGAGCTGAAGTATAGTGCTAGTAATATGGAACACTATGTTCCCTTCAACAGGTGGCAAGTGAATGGCACCAATTCCACCCATAAGATGGGGGTCATTAGCAGTAGGCTCGTTGACATTGTTGAAGTTGCTGATGTCATCTTGGTGGCCTACTTGGCTACCATTACTTCTGTTCAAACTCATACTTCCTATTTCAAAACACAAACAAGCAAAACAAAACTGAAATTAAGTAAGTTCAACTATAATTAACAAGAAAAAAATTCAACTTAACTAAAGATTATCAACCAACACCACTCCCCGGCAACATCGCCATTTTGATTTTAAGTATCAGGACACGTCTACCAATTCTATGTGCCAACGATCGTTTGTCAGTAATATAACTCAACTAAATGAGTTGGGGTCTAATCCCACAGGGAGAGGTACATGTTTCAGAATCAAGAGCAGAGTATGAATATGTTCAAGTCAATCATAGGAATAAATATTTACGAATAAAAACATAATTCAAATTTAGGAGTGACAGAAGTGTCAAATAAGGGGGTTTTGGTTTTAACTATTAGCTAAAACAACAACAAATACATGAAAATAACAATATTGAGACGGGTTCTTAGGATGTGATTGGATTATAAGCTAATATAGACAGATGGGTAATTCCAATTGTTAATAAATAGCTTTAAATCAGTGAATAATCTAGACTTTAGTGGGGATAAACTTTCTGTCGAATAATTTACCCCGAATCAAGTTGGTTTCTCTCAAACACCAATAAGCAAGCAATTAAGAATAGACTAAGCTTTAGTCGATTCACTCTCTCTAGTTGAATGTGTGGAAATGGTTTAGGAGTCACTATCTCGGGCTGAACACATGACAACACAATACTCACAGACCATCAATTCAGTAATCTTGGTTTTAAAACCTCCCTCTCGAGAAAGCCAAAAACACGAAGGTAGAATTGCATTTGCAACTACAACCCTTTAAATTCAACCACAATTACTGAATTAAATAACTTCAAAACAACATTTAAACTAAAAATTAGCAATATCCATAAGCTAAATCAACCCATAATCACACCCCAAGAATTGGGGTTTTAGCTAGACGTCATAAAAAGATAGAAATCATTACCAAATTGTGTTTCCATCAATTGGGTAAGACTAACTTTGTCTTTACAAAGGTCCAAATTAAAGAAGCTCAAAAACCCACTTCCAATTTCTCAAAAATGGAAAACTTTAATTCTTCAAAGCTAAGGGAAAATATTGTCTGAATACTATTAGTTCAAACTCAAAAATTACTCTAATGAATGTTCAAAATAAAATTTGATACTAAACATAATGTTTGAAAATGTATTTATAGTCCCCAAAAAATATGTTGCAAAGCACCATTTGGCGCAGTAAGTCGGGATCACTGATCAGCTCGACGATCCCACCTTTGGTCAGTTCCATCGCCTTTTTGATTTGGCCTTCAGCATCTTCAATTTTTGTACCTTTGGGCGATCCAATCACCGCATCGCAGAACCATTCGGCGACACGGCAACTTCTCCTTTCTATCGCAAACTTGATTTTCTTCTTCAGGACTTGGCACACTGGAACTGAAGGCGATCAACATGCCTTCTTTTCTTCGTTCTTTCAGCTGCCTTGTTCCATTTTGCTCGTTAGTGTCCATTCTTTGTTCCTCAATCTAAATACCTAGAAATCAAGGATTTTACATCAGTTATTGGCATAAAATAAGCATTTGAGGACACTAAATCTATCCAAATAAAACCCTAAATGTGTCCAAATATTGTACTCATCATTAACCTTAGTAAAGTTTAGATGCATGGTCATTAGACCTCTATTGTTTTTAGAACTCAGTAAGGTTATAATGAGTCTTGGTAATGCTTTGGGTTTGTTTGAAAGGAGTAGTATTTGAGGTTTTAGAAAAAGGGGCTTACTCCCAAGGGGGAGATCATGTGCTTAGATAGAAAAATTGATTGACAGTCCCGATATCCTCATCCCTTCCTCCTATTCTTATTCTAGCTTGAGACCAAGAGTTTCATTTTTTTTGGGCTTGTTTTATGTCTTGGAGTCATGTGTGTTTTAGAAAATTTCCATGACCTCCTTATGTTATGCATGTTTTGAAAGATTCTTATTTTGTATAAAATGGGTTTTTCATGATTTACATGTTCCTCATGTTGTTTTGCATCTTAGTATGTTGATGGCATATTTGACTTCATGAGATGATTTGAATAACATGCTTTGTTATGGTTTTGATTTAATGGCATATTGGCTCCATAATGTTTTGTTGCGCTTAATTTTAGTTGGGAAAGATAGTTCCTCCTATGATTATGTGATTGATGATGTTTAGAAGTGTTTGTATAGGCTCACTCCCAATGGGGAGATGCTGTGCTTAGCTAACATTGTTGTTATGTGCTTATGTGTTGCCATGACTTCTTTGAATAATGCATGTTCATGAAAACTTGTGTTTTGAAAGAAAATGAGTTCAAGTAAAAAAAATTCCTCATGTTATAGAGCTTTGAAAAAGAGTTGCCTATTGTAATTCATGAGAAGAATATATGAACATGCTTTAATTAGGAGTTGAGAAATTCCTCCTTGAACATGACAAGTTATGACAATCTCATGCATAAATGGGTTGTTAGATGTAGTTCATACTTCCTTGTGTTGCAATGAGTATGTTAAGATGGAGTTGATGTTTCCTCCTAGTTTTGTGCATTGTTTATGATGTTGCATGCATGATGGTCTGCTAGTCTTAAGTCGTTAATCCCTTAAAGTGTTTAAAGTGTCATTCGAGGATGAATGTTCCTAAGCGGGGGATAATGTAATGACCCAAAAAACTAGTAGGTGAAACTAGAGCCTAACGAGTTTGTTTCAGTTTGATATGGGGTTATGAGTTGTAAAGTGATATCCCAAGCTTAGGTCGAGGAGTTTAGGGGTTAAATGTCAAGGTACGACCCCCCCAAGGACTAACCAAGGGTCCTTGAGAGGGATCCTAAAGCCTAACTGCCAAAGCTGCCAAAAAAACCCAAAAGTTGTCAAAAAGTTGGGGACCTACGGATTGGACCTACTCCCCGTAGGTCCATCCACTCCCCTTGGATGGCTTCCGAAGGTCAAGGCCCCAAGTGACATGTTGCAGACCCAAACCACAGGCAGCCAGTACGGATCATGGACCCACCCACGGTCTGTGGGTGGGGTTTCGTGACTCACACCTGTAAGTCTGTCCAAGGCTCTGCCAAGTGAAGGGTGATTTGGTAAATTGCTAATTAATTAGTTAGGGGTTTGGGACGGTTATTATTGACTAATTAAAGTGTTTTAAGGCTTTTAAAGGTATTAAACTCTTTTTCAGTTCATTATTCCAAGTTACAAAATTAGAAACTACCCACCTCTCCAAATGTTCTCTCTCTAGAAACCACCATTGGAGAAGAAGGATTCAAGCTTTCAAGCTCAATATCTCACCTTTATCACTCAATTTTCGTGGATTTTCTTCCATAAAGGTATGGTAGTCTTCATCCTTGATTAAGTTCCATTCAAGGAGCCCTCTCAAAAGATTATTTCATGTTTTAAAAATCCCCCAAATAGGTAGGGTTTCAACTCAACCCCATGGATTCCTTTCAAAGTTGCTTTTAAAGGTTGAATTATGTTTTTTTATGAATGTATTACTGATTTTATATGATTTCAACTTGAATTCCTCAAGAGTCCATGAGTTTCCCCGATCCTACCTATGGTGTTTCTTTACATTATGAATGTTGTTGCAAGTTGGTCAAATTGATTGGATGTGAGTTGATCATGATGTAATTGTATGATTTAAGTATGATTCTACATGCATACCTGATTAACCTAAGATTCTAAGGTAAATTTATGTGGCCTAGGGCTATGTCATGAAAGATGAAAATTGAGGGTTTAGATGTGACCTTCTAAAATTGATGAACTTATTGATGAATTGCCTTATATTAGATCACCTAGATATGAATTTCTTATAAGTAAATCTTGTAGATGTGCACTAAATTGATTATGGCTTACATGATGAATTATGGTTGAAGTAGTATTGAGATTTAGTCTACTTGATGATATATTACTATAATTGAGTAGGAATGAAGCATGTGGTTAGTTTACCTTGAGAATTAGGTTTACATGATGACCATGTGGAGTATTGCTTGAGAGTAAGACTTGTGATATGAAGATGACTCCTAGGGCTTTAAGGGTAAAAGCTAATATGAATAAACGAAGGATGTTAAGGATTTAACAAGGAAGATATTATGTATGTTGAATTCTATATGGCATTATTGTGAAAAGACTTCACCCACATGACCTATAATGTGATCACATGAGTTTATGCATGAAGTAAATGATCTACTTGAGTCATGATTCTATCTATGTCTAATATAATGAATGCTAGATGTGGTGACTTAACATGATCTATGATCCTTCAATGTAAGATATAAGGGGTATGTATGATTATGGTATTATATGCATGTTATATGAACACTTTGCAAGTAAAGTGTCTATGATGATAATGTTGTTATTGTGTCATTTAAAGGGCAATCACACACATAAACCCCATGCATGAATATGACTATGATGTGACTAAGGTGTTGCTTGTGGTTCATGGCCCTTGAAGGGAAAATTAATGAGGGCTTGTACATCTTTATGAGAATTGTGTATAAGTGATGAGTCCACAAATTGGACTCATTTAGGGCTATATTTTAATATAAATTGTGTCCTCAAATGCTTATTTTATCTCAATATTTGATGAAAACCCTTAAGTTTCAGGTATTTGATGTTTGAAGGAAAGCATGGACAGTACGGCACAAAAAGGAATGAAAAGGCTGAAAAGAACGAAGAAATGAAGGCCTGAGGATTGCCGAGTCCACTTGGCAAGTCGCCGAAGGATCTTACTACGCCTTTTGTTCCAGTGTGCTGAGCCTTGAAGGAAAGGATTAAGTCGGCGGAAAAAAGAGCAGTCAACGCATCACCGATAAGTTCAGTGAAGCATTACCATGTCGCTCAATGACACAAAGCATGACGATGTTGAAGGCTGGTGCAAGACGGCGATGAACTACACCAAAAGAAGATTGCCGAGTTGATCGGTGATTCCGACTAACGACGCCGAATGATCCGCTGCAACACAAATCTGTCAAAACTATAAATACTAGTTAGAGTTGTAGTTGTAAGTGTCGGACAATTAATACAATTCTCATATGGAATAGTACTTTTGATATTTTTGCTCTAAGTTTGAGAGGGTTTTGAAGAACTTGAAGATTCAAAGGGTTTCATCTCCAAGAATTTGGGTTTGGGTCTCTTGGATTCTTCATTCTTGACTTGTTTTGAGACTTAAATCGTCATACCCATTTGAATTCAAACTCATTTGGGTATAAATTTCTATCTCTTTAGCATGTCTAGCTAAAACCCCAATTCTTGGGGTGTGATTTTGTGAATATGGGTTAGATTAGTTGTTGGGTGTTACTTGTTGATGGTTTATTTATTGTTTTGATGTGATTTCATTTAGTAGTTGTGGTGGAACTTAATGAAATTTTAGTTGCAAATATGATTTCACCTTTGTGTTTTCGACTTGCTCGAGAGAGGACGTAAAACTAAGACTACTAAATTGATAGCCAGTGCGAGTGGGTCGATATGAGGTTTAGCTCAAGAGAGTGAACCCTAGTCCCATGTCCACACACTCAGCTCGAGAGAGTGAGTACGTTAAGACAGAGGATGTGCTTCATGCGGCAAGTGGGTATCTGAGAGGAACCCGCTTGAAACGGGGTAAGTTGCTCTAGAAAGAGCTTATCCCCTTTAAAGTCTAGCCTAGTCACAAATATTCAATGAATTTACTATCAAAATCATGTACCAATGATTTAGTCTATCCCGTATTCCTATCACATCCCAAGAATCCCGTCTCTATATTAGTATCTTTCTTTGCTTTCACTGTTTTTGTTGTTATTGCTCACTTGTTACAAAACCCCCATTGTGAATTGATACTTTTGTGTCACCCCTTACATTTACCATGTTTATTTTCTATAATGTTTTTAGCTATGACTAATTAGAACTTGGGACTCAACCCCACTCCTTTGGGACTCAACCCCAACCCTTGGTTGGGTTATTATTCTATTGTACGATTGTAGACACTTGCATTGGAAGTTGTGTCTTGATTATGCAAACATCAAAATGGCACCACTATCGGGGAGTGGTGTAACTTGAGAATTTTTAGTTTTAGTAAAAAATTTGTTCTTCCTAGTTGTAGTTTACTTACTTAAATTTCAGTTTTGTTTCTATTGTGTGTGTTGAAAACAAAAAGCATGAGTGTCACTGGTAGCAACGGCAACCAGGTGGGCCACCAAGACGACATCGAAAATCTCAACGATGTCCAAGAGTCTAACATTAATGACCCCAATCTCATGGGAGGTATTGGGGTCATCCATTTACCTCCAGTCGAGGGAAATATAGTGTTCCACATAACAAGCACTATGTTGCAACTCTTGTAACTAAAGGGACCTGTAAGTGGATTAGCTCATGAGGATCCTCGTGAACATCATCGAAACTTCATGGACGTGTGCGGACTATTCTTTTTCAAGAACATCTCTCAGGAGTGAGTTCGATTAAGGCTATTCCCTTTCTAATTAATGGGAGAGACGTGCAAGTGGTTGGCGGATGTGCCACGCAAATCCATCACTTCTTGGGAGGAGTTGGTAACTGCACTTAACGTGTGATTTTTCCTTCCATCGAAGATGATGACTCTTCGGGATAGAATCCAAACTTTAAGCATTTGAAGGGCAAGCCAATCCATGAGACTTGGCTGCAATTTTAAAAGTTGGTTCTACAATGCGTGACTCATGGTCTACCCATAATGTCTTGCAACAGTACTTTTACCGAAGCCTGGATTTGGTAAACAAAGGTGTCGCTAATCAACTTTAACCTAGTGGCCTGATACAACAATCGTATGCCTTGGATGGCATGACGACCATAAATAGGGCATGGTACACTCGTGAAGACCAAGTCTCTCCTCTCACATTCAAGCTATCCAAAGAGAAGATGGAAAAAGATAATGAGAGAGACCAAAACATGGCCAAGATCATGACACAACTTGACATTTTATCAAAAAAATTAATGGGAGCTGGTGCCCGTGGTGCCAACGTTGTGGGGGCCGGGTGTGCAAATCCTGAAGAGGTGAAATTTGAAGCCTTGTATAATGAGGAAGTTAATTTCCTAGCCAACCAAGGTGGTGGTTATCATTAAAACTAACCAAGGCAGAGTGGTAATCAAAGTTGGACTAGAGATGAAGGATGGAAGGATCATGAATAGAGAGACCGAAATTCTTATTGGAAGGATGGGGAGAAGGACAGGTATGTGCCTCCCCGCGAGTGCCAAAAGCCAAAGGATTTGGAGGGTGGTAGGTCTGAGGATATGTTTTCTCGTATCCTCAAAAAGGTTGAAGGGTCAGATAAGATCTTGAATGAGATGAAAGAGGATGTGACGACCTTTAGCCAAACCGTTACCTCCCATTCAATATCAATCAAGTAGCTGGAGACCCAAATGGGTCAAATGTCATCTCACCTAAATCCGATACAAAAAGAGGGTTTGCCTAGTCACACTATGGTCAACCCCAAAAATGTGGTTTGTAGGTGGACTTGCGTCGTGCCAGGATGTTAACTAAGGCGTTGTTTGTGAGGCAACCAAAAACCATTTATTTCTTTATTTTGCTTTGATAAAATAATGGTGTGTTGATTGTGCAGATGGAAGTGTGGAGAATGAACGAAAAGTGCAGATTAGCGAGTTACAGGTCCATTCAATAAATTGCCGAAAGGTTAGGTAACCTCGAACCATACCGCCATTAGACTCAAGACAACTTTACATTAGAGTCTGTAAAACTCGGTGACGTCAGAAAATTATTAGCGAATCACCGATCCTATCGGTGATCTCAACAGAGACCGTCATTTTGATCCCCACATTAACTGAGGATTCTTTAAAACTCAGAGAGGAAGGTGATTGCTTGGTGTGACGCCGAATGGTTGGGCGCTCACAAATAATGTCGCCGAGTGGGCAAGAACTGGACAGTTTATTAAGCCAAACGTTTAAAAGTTCCAATCTCCTATGCTCTCCCTCAGTTTCAAACATTTCAAACTCGCACCTAGTTTTATTCTCAATATCATTGCTTCTCTACTGTGTTGTGGTTAGTAATTTGTTCTTGGATATGGATTGGGTTGTTGCATAGCATCTCAGTAGCATCTTAATCGGCACTCAAGGTTAGTGTCCCGAACCCCATAACTATCTTGTCAAAATTGTACTCATTTGCAAATGTGTGATCTTGTCGAAATCTGTTGAACCTCCCTGATTAGGTTTAATTGTTTATGTGTTGATTTTCCTTCGATAACCTCACATTTAGTACCTAAACTGTAAAATATTGTTTTACAATGCATCGAGTGGAGTTAATATGTGATGAGTGGTATTCGTATGTTATGGGTCTTGATCAAATTTGTGCTTGCTTAAAATTGCATTTTTGGGGGTTGCGGGGCTGATTTTGAGAAGTTGGGTCAAAAGTAGGCACGTTGGGTATTCGGCGAGCTGTGACGAGCTCGCCGAACTATTCCGCGAGCTGTGACGAGCTCGCTGAACTATTCCGCGGTTCACCTAATTACCTTATCTCACCCTTATTATCATGCTTTATTTGTTGTGGTGTCGGTAACTTTCGGCGAGAAGTATGAGGTCGCCAAGAGCACTCAACGACCCGCCGAAAGTCTTCTCATTCGTCCTTTCTCTACACCCTTAACTCATTCTGCACTGTGACCTTCGGCGGATTGTCTGTGTTTTGCCGAATGGACTATCTAGTCTTTGTGCAGCTGAATGTCTTTGTTTTGGTTGTCAAATATATTCTAACATTATCTCAAGACTTTGCAGACATGGCCAAACCAAAAGTTGCATGAAGAAACATGCCGCCCAGACACATACGACCACAAAAGTGCAGAAGAACTACAAGGAGCAAGAACAGGACAACCAGTTCGAGGAGGAGGATGCCCATCGATCCTAATGTCCATTTGTGTGCTCGAGGGTTCAATAATGCGATATACACCTTTGTGGTAGCTCACGACGTCGAATGATCTGTTGCAACACAAATCTGTGCAAACTATAAATATTAGTTAAAGTTGTAGTTTTAAGTATCGAACAATTATATAATTGTCATATAAAATAGTACTTTTGATATTTTTGATCTAAGTTTGAGAGGGTTTTGAAGAACTTGAAAATTAAAAGGCTTTCATCTCCAAGAATTTGGGTATAGGTCTCTTGGATTCTTCACTCTTGACTTGTTTTGAGAGATAAATCGGCATACCCATTTGAATGCAAACTCATTTTGGTATAAATTAATATCTCTTTAGCATGTCTAGCTAAAACCCCAATTCTTGGGCTGTGATTTTGTGAATATGGGTTAGATTGATTATTGGGTCTTGCTTGTTGGTGGTTTATTTGTTGTTTTGATGTGATTTCGTTTAGTAGTTGTGGTGGAACTTAATGAAATTGTAGTTGCAAATACGATTTCACCTTTGTGTTTTTGACCTCCTCGAGAGAGAGGACGTAAAACTAAAACTACTAAGTTGATGGCCAGTGCAAGTAGGTCGATATGACGTTTAGCTCGACACAGTGAGCCCTAGTCCCATGTCCACACACTCAGCTCGAGAGAGTGACTGTGTTAAGGCGGAGGATGTTCTTCATGCGGCAAGTGGATGTATGATGAGATTAACCCGCTTGAAATGGGGTAAGTTGCTCGAGAGAGAGATTATCCCCTTTAAAGGCTTGCCTAGTCACAAATATTCAATGAATTTACTACAAAAATCATCTACCCAATGATTTAGTCTATCCCGTATTCCTATCACATCCCAAGAATCCCGTCTCTATATTAGTATTTTTCTTTGCTTTCAGTGTTTTTGTTGTTATTGCTCACTTGTTGCAAAAACCCCATTGTTAATTGATAGTTTTGTGTCACCCCATACATTTACCATGTTTATTTTCGATAATGTTTTCCGCTATGACTAATTAGAACTTAATAATATTTTTCAATTAATTTTCAAGCCCACTCCCTTGGGACTCGACCCCAAGCCTTGGTTGGGTTATTATGCTATTGTACGATCGTAGACACTTGCATTGGAAGTTGTGTCTTGATTACGCAAACATCAAAAAGTTTATGATTCACTTAGAAAGTGAAGATCTTATGATTATTGTGTAATTGTGGTATTGTTGGAAGGTACTTTTCCCCATACCCTTACACTTCATTCTGCATGAACTATTATGACTATGGTAATCTTGTTGTGTTGAATGAAAGGCTATTCTCACGAACACACTATTAATACGATGTGAAAGGTTTACTCATATATTGATGATTCTAAGGTTGAAAAGACATTCTCACCTAACGAATCTATGAGCTATTATGATGTTATGTTGGTTTGAGTGCCTAGTGCATTCTTTCATGAACATGAATTTAAGTAAGAACTTAATATGACTTTTAAAGAAATTATGCTTAGCACCGAGAGTATATGAAAGTGAGATGGAAGCTTTTACACTAGAAAGTTTGGCTACCCAATATAAGTTATGTCATGAGATGGAAACCTTTTACGTTATTAGTCATGGTTTCTAGTAGAAATCTCCTTATCACATAACTATGTGCCCACATAGGTATATAACTAGTGGATCCACCTAAAAGCTATTATTTACGTTCTACCTTAGGCAGGTAGGACACCTCTTTTCAATGTGGGGGTAGAACACCGGATTCCATGTAGCTCACATGGTCTATGTCGGTTAAGGCTATTTCCCTATATGATAAGAATATGAATTATGATAAGAACATGAGTATGTCGTATGGTTCCTCAAAAGGTTCTACTTAGTGTGAATGGGGGTATGGGACTTCATTGATGTATTGCACAAGTAGACTTTGAGAGTGGGCATGGTATGTCTCTCTTATGATATGATGATTATTAGTTAAATGTATGCTTTATATGAATTATGAACATGAACTATACTTATGACTTCCTAATGAGATTTACTTAGTGTGAGTGGGGGGTATGGGACTTAACTTATACATTGCACAATTAGACTTATAATGGGTTTATCGTGTGATTTCCTTATGCTGTGAAGATATATGAACTTATGTTATGCACGATCATGGTGGCCTAGAAGTTATACTTAGTGTATATAGGATTATGGGATCCTATCTATGCATCGCACAAGTATGGCTTAGGGTTGCCTATGTGATAGTTCTATTATGATTATATGATCTTAGTATGTAATTATGCATGTCAACTATGTCTTGTGAAGATTGGGGTATGCATTATGTTGTGTTGGAGACTACACTTGTGATTATGATGATATCCTTTATGTTATGATAAATTGTGCATGGTTTGTCTTATAAGTTTCATTCTCCAACTATTTCAAAGATGATGTTCAAAAGTGGCATATAGCATGGTTTCAAATAAAATGTCCCTTTGATGCATGTTTTAAGGATTTTTATGCAAGGCTTCCATACTTCGTACATTTTGTGATAACCCATATTTCTATATTTTCGATAAGTGTAGGGTTTGGAGATATCAGATTCTACTCTCGTGGCTATGACCTTAGTATATCAAGAAGAAGAAGATTGGTGAGTCCTCATAGTATTCGAGGACTTGACCATATGTCCTTTATGTCTTTCTTTTATGTTTTAGACTTTTTATAAGGGTCGTGTCCCTAAGATTGTATTCAAAAGTTTTTAAGTCAAATGTTATAGATGGTTTGAGACATAGTGTTGTAGACTATCTCTCATTTTATAAACGTCTTCGATTGTAAAACAAAAGTTATAAATTTTCTGCATTTTTCCCTATGTTCTTATGTCATGATGTGCTAAGGGCTTGTATGAGACCTCTTCAGGGTCAAGTACGCCGTTTTACGTCTAGGGGGTACCACTGGGTCGTGACATGTGTATGGATCATGGTCCGGTAGTCATGCATGAATCCGGTAGCACGGTCAAACACAACATTTATATCATCACTATTGCATTTGACCTTCTTGCCTCTTACCATCACAGACTCCACTGGTTTGAAGGCACTAGCCTTCTTCTTCCCCTGAGGCACCAAATCACCGTAGGCAACATAGAACTTTTGGACCCAGGTAGGAACGTATGGGCCATGGGGCCTGGTGAAGACCTTGAATCTGTGGAATCAGAGAGTGTCCCACACTTCTGGATGCCTGTTTACTACACCATCGGTGGACAATCTCTTTTCCTCTAAGATGGTCCTCAGGCCCTTGGCCTTTAACCAATTGAGTGATCGGGGAGGAGGACCCATTATTGGTGGTGTCGGGAACACCATCTGTGTTGGAGCTGGAGGAGGGGGAGTTCGAGACACTAGGACCCTAGATGGATCATGAGTACCCTTGGAGCGAAGCTCTGCTGTCTGGGCTTGCAGCAATTGGTCATTCTGAGGCTTAGAGAACGAAGCCTGAGAATCTTGGTACTTTCCATCATTGCCAGAGTTGTACTTCGGTGTCTCAGCTATGGGTGCTTTGCCCTTTCCTTTGCCTCCTTTAGGAGGTATCTTGTTGCCCTTAGTATTGGAAGCAGTTTCTTCATCATTGATGACTACTACACGTGCCCACTTTCGGGGCGGCATGTCACTATTATTTAAATTGGTTCTATTCATACCTACAAAACAACAGAGAAACACTTAGAAAAATATCCAGAAAAGTTGCAGAAAAATGGTGCAGAAAGACTCGCCGAACTGTTTGGCGAGTCGTCGAGATACTTTGGCGAGCCATATAGGGATCGCTAAAAGTACAAGAACAAAAAATTTCAAACATTCAAGACAGGTCGGTGATGTTTAAGGCCATTTGGTGAATCACCGACATCAATAGGCGAGTTAGAGGTAGCTCGCCGAAAGTTACGGTGTATTTTAGGGGTTAGAGGCGCAGAAGGGCGATCAAGAAGACCTCTCGACGAGTCATCGAGTAAACTCGGAGAGCTCATTCATCTCGCTGAAAGTTACAAAACAAACTCAACCAATTTTAGAAATTAAAGGCGATCGTGGGGGACTTTGGCGAACCGCCGAACCATTTGGCGAGCCAAACTTGGCTCGCCAAATGGCACTTCGTGCTAGTTTTAAACCCAATTTCTCATAATTAACCCGCATCCGCCGAAAACAAAATGAAACACATACACCACACAATTAAAGGTAGACCCATACTACACATCCCCTTAGGGTACTAAAACTTCCCCGAATTTGGCAAAAATTATCCATTTGATGACTTTTGCCCTTAAGAATGACATTAAACTCTCCATTATTGAGAAAATTATGTCATTTAGCACAATTCGGGGTTACTTAGACTTCACCCCCACTAGGCCAAATACATATACACCGCAACCCAACAATTTAGACTCAGTTTAAGCAAGCACAACATGGGAATCGATCAAATTAAGGCAATTAGGCATTAATTTAAACAAATTACGAGCAACCCAACACTTAAAGACAATTAAAAAAATATACCCAACAACAATTTACCTATTGCATTCGATTTCAACAACACATTTAAAGTACGGGGTTCGGAAAACCAACCTTTAAAGCTGAAAACAAGAGTTATATAGCTAGGCGGCAAAGTTCCACAATCCGAGGAAAGAATTCACAAGATACGAGGGAAAAAGCAAGAAAATATGAAAGATCTAAAGTTGGGTGAGAGGGTACGAGAGTTAAAAATAGGAGAAGATAAAGGACTTTGAAATTTTAAACCGTTTGGCCTTTAAAACCTTTCAATTTGCGCTCCCTTCGGTAGATTAAGTCGTGCTCGCTGAACCACTTGGTGATGCGCCGAGTGGTATTTTACCTTACCAAGTGCTACCGGACTCCCAGCAATTTGAGGGTTCAAACGGCAGACAAAGTTGGGCTCGCCAACTTGTTCGGTGAATTGCTGAGTGAGCATGTAGCCTGCTGAGTTTTACAGAGTTCCCCTTCAAGCTTGGTGGTTCTAAGGGAGGTCCAAGTCAACGCTTGTCGACCTGTTCGGTGTGTCGCTAAGTGGCCTTTGGCTAGGCAAATTACCCATTTTCCAACACTTTTCACTTTTCAACCTACACAATCAACACCCGTTATTCAAAATCAAAAACTAAATCATTAAAAAGATGGATTGCCTCCCAAGAAGCACCTTAGTTAACGTCGTAGCACGATGAAAATACCAATTCACGGATCATTCTTTGGGTTTGCAAGGTATCACTTAGTAGGCCCCCTGTTGGATTTGAATTCAAATAAGAAGAAATTTGATCCATCTGGGTGTCCAACTATTTGATTGACATGGAATGGGAGGTGACCCTCTGATTTAGTGTAGAGACATCCTCTTTCATCTCTTTCAACACTCTGTTCAAACCTTCCACTTTGTTAAGGATACGCGAGAGCATATCTTATGTACGGACATTTTCAGACTCATTGGCCTCTTAATGTTCATGAGGTGGGACGTACATGTCCTTGTAAGCCTCTATTTCCTTCCAAGTGGCGTTATGATCACGCCAATCTCTGTCACGGTCTATCCATCCCTCATCTGTATTCCAACCCGGGTTTCCACCCGACATTAGATAGTTTGCATGATATCCACCTTCTTGATTAGCTAGGAAGTTCACTTCCTCATTGTACAACGCTTCAAACTGAGCTTCTTCGGGGTTTTCTCCAACAACACCCACATCATTAACACCCTTCATACCACTGCCCAACACATTTTTCGCCAAGAGAACATGTTGGGTCATAATTTAGGCCATGTTTTGGTCTCTCTCTTGATCCTTTTCGATCTACTCTTTTGTCATTCTAAAAGTGAGATGAGGTACTAGGTCTTCAGGAGTGTACCACACTCTGTTTATCTTGGTCATGCCATCAAGGAGTTGAGACGCTACTTCGTAGGGCAGTTGCATTATACCTCCGAGAACAAGTTGATCAGCAATTCCTTCGTTCACCGAGTCAAGGCTCCTATAGAAGTAATGCTGCAATATATGATTTGGAAGCCCGTGGGTTGGAGATTGAAGTACCAACTTCTTAAACCTCAGTCACGTCTCATGGATAGGTTCACCTTCCAAGTGTTTGAAACTTTGGATACTATCCCTAAGTATCATCATAGTTGATGGGCGAAAGAATCTCATATGGAACGCTGCGGTAAGCTCATCCCAAGAGGTAATGGAATCCCGCGGTAACTCAACCAACCATTTACTAGCCTCACCAATCAAAGAGAATGGGAACAACCTGAGACAGACTGATTCTTGTGATACGTTCTTGAATGAGAACGGGCTACAAACGTCCACGAAGTTCTAGATATGCTCATGTGGGTCTTCGTGACCCAATATTCCATATAATCCCTTCATTTTGAGGAGCTATAGAATTATTCTAGTGACATAGAAGACGACATTCCCTTCAATTAGAGGTAGACATATTTCACCCACACCACCGAATGGAATTAGGGCATGCACATTTGGGTCATTTACATCATTGAGGTTCCCAATATCGTCGTGGTGGCCCACTTAGCTACCATTACTCTTGTTTATGCTCATCTCTTCCTCTGTTCAACAAAAGCAACACAAAAGAAAAACTAAAGTAAGTCGATTCAACTACAACCAAAAAGATCACAATTCAACTTCAATAAGAGAATTTCAAACAACACCACTCCCCGACAACGGCACCATTTTTATTAACTTTTCAAGCACACCTCATCCAATTCTAAGTGCAAATGATTGTTAAGTAGTATAAAACCCAACGAAGAGTTGGGATCGAACCCACAAGGAGCGGTACGTGTCCAAGTTCAGCTATAAGTACAAATGTGTTATAGATAGTTAAAGGAATAGAAAATATCGAAAAAGACATGTAAACAAGTCTAAAAGGGTGACAACGAATATCATATGGAGGTTTTTGGTTTGCAATTATCAACTACAATGCAATAAAAAAGTAATGAAATAATAATATAGAGAGGAATTCTCGAGATGTGATCAATTATAGGCAAATTTCACTATATGGGTAATTGAAACTAATAATAAATAGCTAAATATCAGTGGGTTGGCTAGACTATAATTGAAATAGTTTTCTCTCGAACATGTTTCATATGATTTCTTTTGAACATCAACAAGCTTAGAAATTAAGAACAACCCACAACCTTATTACATCATCTCCCTCGAGCAAGATGGGTAGGATTACGTTTAGGATTCACTCTCTCGAGCTGAGCCCATATCAACCCAATACCTACAAACCATTAATCAAGAGCTTTGGTCCCACAAACTCTCTCTCAAGCAAGCTAAGACTCAAAGTTAGAATTGCATTTGCAATTACAATTCAAAAATGAAAACACAGCTAATAATTAAACCCACTTCAATATAACATTTAAATTAGTAATTAACAATACCCACAAGCTAATTAACCCATAATCACACCTCAAGAATTGGGATTTTAGCCACACATCATAAAAATAGAGAAACAATTACCAAATATATTCGCCATGATCTGGGTAAATATTCCCAAGTCTTTACAATAGTCCAAATTGGAGAAATTTAGAAACCCACTTGCAAATCCTCAATATTAAGCTTAGAAAACCTCAAAGTCTACAAAAAGAACTACAATCTAAGAAAAAACTTTAACTCTAGAATCGGAATTGCAATATTTGGGTCGGAACTCTTTAGAATCCCTTTAAAAATCCAATTTATATTTTTCCAAAATATAGCTTGAAAGTCCATTAGGTGAGATAAGTCAGGCTCGCTGAGTGGTTTGGCGATCCTCCCTTTTCTCTCTTCCATCGCCATTTTGCATTCTTTCTCAACATCCAGGTCCTGTAACTTTGGGCAATCCACTGTGTTGTCGTGGAACTGATCGACGATTCGTCGAATGCCAATTTATGTCACCGACTTGGTTTATTTCCATAGGGCTGGCACACTGGAACTTTAGGCGAGCTAAAGAGCCACTCAACAAACCGTGAGTGGTCTTGGCAATTACCAGGATCACTTTTCTCCACTTCTTCAGCTTGTTTTGTTCCTTTTTACTTGTTAGTATCCTTTCCTTGCTCCTTAGCCCATATACCTGGAAATCAAGGCTTTAACATCAGTGTATAGCATAAATTAGGCATTTAAGGACACTAAAACTATCAAAACAAATCCTAAATGACTCCAAATCTTAGACTCATCACCAAACTACCCCTAAAACTCAACTGCCACCCTGACCCACGATACCCCACTGATGGACTGTTGTCAGGACGACGGACCATCCTGCATGGCCGTCGATTGTGATCAGGAACGTAGAAATTTGGCCTTGGACTACGGACCCCAACCACCAACCGTGGTCTGACCAACGATCCATTGGTCAGACCATAGTTTTGGGCCCTCAGACCACTTGAAGTCATGCCATCCACGAAGCACACCTATGGTCCATGGTCTCATCCACGAGCCATGAGTGGACGGCGTGGGTTGGTACCTACAGCATTTGGAAAGGGGTCATTTGCCCTTTCTCGAATCCGGGGTGTTACAAGAAGCAATATCCTTATCACTTACCTATGTACCCCCATAGGATGATTGTCTAGATAGATATTATCTAGTGGATCCACTTAAGCTAGAAGTGCATGGTCCTTATCATGGCAAGTAGGAAAACCCTTTTTCGTGTGGGAGACACCAAGTAATCATGTTATTTCTCACATGGTCTCTACGTCAGATAAGGATACTTCCCACACTAATAATGCACTAAGGTTACTTGAAGAAGTATCTCATATGTGTTCAAATGTTTTAATTATTTTTTCTTGCATTAACCATGTTTTATGACTTATGTTTTCTACCCCTTTTTATATCATGTTTTAGCTTGGTCAATTGCATGTCAAATGTCCTCTTTTAGCATGATTTAAATATTATATACATAGCTATCATACTTTGTACATTGTTTTGTACTAACACATATTCTTGCCTACATTTTCCTAAATGTAGGGTCCGATTGTCAGGTTTCTCAGTTTCGTGGCTTTGGTTGATTACGAGGTTCCCGCGCTTTGGTGAGTCCTCATGCTTCGAGGATAGAGATTTATATTTCAGTTTTCTTTCTTATTTCCAATTTTTGGACATGATGTATGGGCTAGTTCCAATTTCATTCTATTGTACTAGATGGCGAATGACACAAGTGTTTTAGACTTCCGCTTTACTTTTATAAAACATTGGACTAGAAATGTTGTCTTTACTTCTTTTATTCTATTTATTATGTTATGAATGATATGTGGCTTGAATAGGGTCTCGGGGTCCTATACGCCATTTTACATCTAGGGAGTACCCCTGGGTCATGACACCGAAAAAGTAAAACTAATTTCATGTCTTTGTTAGCTTATTTGTGATGCTCAAGGGTTGAATTTAGGCTTCCTTTCTTGTGTATCTGATTTGCAAAATTATCTCGTAAACTGCTTGTTGATCTATATTTTCTATTTTAAAAATGGCGTGGTTGGGTTCATATATTAGCATCTTGATGAATTACTCCTAATCGTGTTGAGTTTCTTAGTAACTGTTAGTGTTAGCTTACCCGAATGCTTTTGTGCTCTATTTATTTATATTGTGTTCATTCCCATTAGTTAGTTTAATTATATATCAATTTAAGAGTTGTACATGGAGACTGGACTGTTGGAAGTCATTTAACATGTTGGATATATTGATTTTGCTGCTTCAAGTATCCATCTAATTACACAAGATTTTTATCAGCGAGTTTGGTTATCTAGCTCAGTGTTGCGATCTCTGTGCTTTAAGAGTTTTATTTTTCACTTGATAAGAATGATTTTTTGTTCTTGGCATACATGATATATCTTTTCATACTGTAAGATGATTCCCCTCCCATGTTTTAGTTAGTATTAAAACTCAAGAGAAAAGAGGCATAAATTTTTATTTCCTTGGTACTGCGTTGAATGTTGAATACTTTAAAATTCTCATGCATCAAGTTGTCATTTTTAATCACCATTAATGTCACGTAGCTTTGAAATTTTCTTTTCTGTGGTTTCTTGCATAATGTTTCTATTTATTATTAGCCTTTTGTGATATGTCCAGAAGCCTTAAGATGGTGACATTATTTTCCTAAAGTTATTTTGTAGTTTGAATGTGTTGTTGCTTATGTACGTTTTTTTCTTTTCTTTTCTCGCATGTGAATCCCACTCGAGTCGTCGTGGACTCACTTGCCTCCCTTTGAATTTCTTTTGTTGGGTCAAACCCAACGATTCCCGAGTCAACCTCATCATTTGGATCATGAAGTGAAAAGCAAGCAAATACAGGTTGCGAAGTAGAAAAATGGACTTGTATACATCAGTATACATACAGTATACATGAAACAGAGCTGATACATGGCTAATATACAGTGATATACGTAATGTGTATACAGTTAATATACACAACAAAAATAGGCCAAAGACCAAAAGTACAACAACAGTTTTTGAGGGGTGAATTTTGGCTGAAGCCCAAGTCATTTTCATCAATTAAACTTGGGCCCAAGCCCATTATTTCATTAGTTAATTGTTTGCATTTATTTGTTTATTTGACTTCCCTAACTCTCTGACTCTTAAACTTTGCTTTAACTTAGTTAAATCCCTCCAAGATGAACCATTTTTGGTTAAGAAAAATTATTCTATTTGACTAATTTTATTTAATTAGGTTTCTTTACTTACCTTTTTGAACAAAGTTTGTTTTCCCTCCAAAATTATTTAAAGTGGTTCAAGTTAATTTCTTTTCAAATAACCTTTTGTTACTCCTAATTAATTTTTCAATGTTAGTCAATATTGTAACACCTTAGCATTTGAAAGAGCTAAAATTAGAAAGAACTAAATTGGAAATAGCAAAATATGAAAATTTGCAAGTTATGCTTGAGTTGTGAATTTGGGGTCAACTTCAAAGAACCATAACTTTCAGTACAAAATGAGTTAGGTGGCCCATGATATCAAATGAAATGTCTTGGAATCCTCTTTCCAACGCCACCGAGTTGGCTAATTTTTGAGCTCGTATGAGGGAAATATGACTATACGAAGTCAGGCTATTCAATAAAGGAAAGTTAGCCAAAAATGTGAAGGGTAGTTTTGTCTTTTCCTTACCCCATCAGCTTAAAATGAATTATGGTAATATTTAAGGGTCTAAACTAATTTGGTTCAGTTTTCACAATCCTAATTTACGGTAAGATTTTAGAAAAAATTTCAAGTAGAGAAAAGAGGAGAAGATTCAAGGTGTTCGTCAAGTTCTCGAGGTTTTGTTGCGGATTTTCTCCAAGGGTTTAATCCCTAAGAGGTATGTGAGTTCTCATACTGTTGGGTTCGTTCACCCACACTCCAATCATGTTATTTCCGCGCAATTTTGTTCTTGAAGTTGAAGGATTTGAGCTCTTGATTAGTTTTCTTGAAGTTTCATTCGTAATCTTGATTGTTGAGACTATTATGAGGTCTTGAGATAGAAGTTTGTGATTTGAGGGTTGTTTTGAGTAGATGATTGTAACACCCATAAACTAGTAGGATAAACTAGGGTTTGACGTGAGGGTTAGAGTCATGAGTTTAACTTCCCATACTTAGAATGAAGGGTTTTGGGGTTGAACGTCAAGGTATGAATCCCCAAGGACCAACCAAGGGTCCTTGAGGAGGACCCTAAGACTGCCCAAGAAAGTTGCCCAAAATAGTAGACTTAGGAAAGGGGACCCACGCCCCGTGGGTGAGGGGTCATGGGTTAGGGTCCCAGAAATCATGTTCCAGACAACCACCCACGGATGACCAGCACGGCCCGTGCGCGTGGTCTCGTGGGTGAGGCAGTGGTCAAGTTAGAGGCGGTTAAGTGAGGGTATTGTGGAACTTTTTGGAATTAATTAAGGGTTAAATGGTGTCATTTTAACCTTACTTAGACCACCTATAAAAAGACGTTAGACCCTTAATTTATTCATTCCAAATCATTATTTCTAAACCCACCAAAAAGAACCAAATTCCCTCCAAGAAATTATCTCTCTAGAAAGTGTAGAAGAAGAAGAAAAAGAAGAAGAGAATCAACTAGGTCAAGACAAGACTCCATTGTTGCAAGATTTATAAGGATTTATAATCAAGGTATGATAGTTTATTCATCCATGGATTCTTCCATCCATGGAGCCCTCTAGAATTCCCCCAAACTGTGAAGATGAACCCCAATTTTAGATAGGGATTCTTCCTGTATTGTGGGTATTGTTGTATGTTGATCCAACTGAGTGGATAATAATCAATTATGATAGAATTAGTAGTGAATAATGTTATTATGTTGAAATTGCATGTTTTATATGCCTAACCCTAGTCTAATTGATGAAATTGAAGTAATGTGGGTTTATGCATTTAAAGGTGAAATTGAGGATTCAGAGATAATCTTCTACGATTGATGACATGTATAGTAATTGTTTCAGAATAAAAGCATGTAGACATAAATTGAATTAGAATAATGTTTATGTGATGGATCATGACTAGTAGAGGGCAATACAATACTCTAACGATTCCTGCCTTGGTTGATGATGAATTACCTTACTCCCTTTCCATACCGGGTCTAGGGGTATAGTCTATTCTATAATATACTCTTCTTCTATCACAGAAATTGCTAAATCGGAAGTTAAGCCCTATAAGCACATCACTGAAACTAAAAAGAACAACAAGAGCAATCCCTCACAGGCTAAAGCAGGAACAAGGGGCGCAAGCAGTCTTTATAAGTCTAAACTAAGAAAGACTTACGAACTACTTAGGAAGGATAAGAGCCGTAGCTACAAAGCAAAAGAAGTTGTCGGAGGCGATGCGACGATACTCACCTCAGCCTCTCTGGCGGCATTGGCTTAAGATTGAACCTTTATGATGATATATGACTAGAATCACTTAAGAATGAATCATGTGATTAGAGTGCCTTGAAATCTAGGTATGTGTGATGATTGTAAGAAGTAAATCTTTGAGAGTAAGTCTTATAGTCATGAATGTTTATTGCTAGGTCTTTGAGAGTAAAGTTAATATGTTGAATTATGCTTGTAATGGCTTTGAGAGTTAAGCCTATATGAGAATGGTAGACTAGTAGATATCATTGTTGTGGAAGGACTTAACCCACCTCATCTACCTTATGAATATTTGAATGCATAAAGTGATAGAATCACTTGAAACATGGAATTGGTTGTCAAGGACATACCTCCATGAGTCATGAGTTAAGTAAGACTTAATAACTAGTCTAAGGGGTGTATGCTTGGACCGAATGGATATTGACAATGAGATGGAGGTTCACACATAGTTGGGTCCGGGCCTCCAAGATAAAAGAAGGCTCACCCCTATTTGAGTCTGGGCTTCCAAAGTAAAGGGGGGAATCTCACATAGTATAGTCCAGGTTTCCGCAAAGTAGGTCTCATGAGATGGAAACCTTCATATAGAGAAGTCTGGGTTTCTAGTAGCAATCTTTGTATCCAATGAACTAAGACATACTTGAAAAGGTATCTCCAAGTGTTCAAAAGCATTAATAAACTAAGACATGCTTGAGAAGTCATCTCCAAGTGTTCAAACATAATGAACAAAGACATTCTTGAGAAAGCATCTCCAAGAGTTCAAGATACGAATGAACTTAGACATGTTTAATGCAGTATCACATAGTGTTTAAGATAATAAAGAAGAGGAACTAAGATGTGTTTAAAGAAGTACCTCCTAGTGTTCCAATGTATTAAAGTAGGGACTCATCCCTAACTAAGAAGTATGAGGATGATGACCTAAAGTGGTACTTAGCATGGGTGGGATTATGGGGTCTTATCCATACATTGCACATGTATGACTTAAGGTTACCTAGAAAATGTTTCTCTTATATGATGTATGTTTAGGTAGGATTGTTCTGTAGTTTCCTTCCTTCTTATGATTGACTAAAGGTGAGAGATTCCTTTGTCTATGAGAAATAAGCTAAGGATAAGATCCTAAGATGGTAAGTATGATTATGATGACCTAAAAGTGATACTTAGTGTGGGTGGAATTACGGGTCTCATTAATGCATTGCACAAGTATGCTTTGAGGTTACATGAGAAGTAGTTCTCTTATGATATGAAGGACTAAGGGTTGACTAATGCTTATATTATGCTTATGTTGGAGATTATGCCTATGACTATGTGGTTGTCTCTTATGCTTGTAGTTTATGCTTAATGAAGTATCTCTTATGATTATCGAATATGATAAATGTTGACTAATGCTTATGTTATGCTCTTATGATGTTATTCTAGCTATCATATTAAGTTCATTTTGTACTAACACATACTCTTGCCTAAATTCTTATCAAAATTAGGGTTCGGCGACTTTAGGTTCCATCTCTGAGGATAAGTTCATAGTAGAAGCAATGAGTTGAAGACTTGGTGAGTCCTCATAGCATCGGCAATTTGACCAACTTTCCTTTTATGTCTTTTTTTATGTTAGAACTATTGTATGGGATGTGTCCCAAGAGTTATTCAAGTTGTTTTAGATTGTTTGGAACAAGTGTAATAAGACTTCCGCTTTGCTTTTATAAAGACTTTGATTGTATGCAAAATGTTTTAAATTTCTGCACATTTCTATTATCTTATGTTATGATATGCTAAGTGGCTTACATTAAATCTTTCGGTGTTCTATGGGCCATGTTACATCTAGGGTGTACCCCTGACTCGTGACTATAATCATGTACATATGTTGAGTATTCGATTCTACGTGATTGGGGAAGAAAGCATTTGATTCTAGGCAAATTAGGGTCAGAAAATGAAGTAGAAAATTTGTCAGGTTTCTCGGTAGGGGGATGCGCGGTGTTCCAGAAATGTGCCAAAGAAGGGGTTCTCTAGTTCAAGGGAAGGCGCCCTACGCCATTCTGTGTGCCAGGGTCACCTGCCCCCACCCATTCTCCATCGTTTAAGATGTTCGAGTTCTTTAAAAGGGTTCATTCACTACTATCGATTCTAACTACTCTAAACTACTTCAAAACATCTAGAAATCCTTCATAAAATGAATCATAACCTTGAATTCATAATTCAAATTCAAGGTAGAGTTAACCAAGTCTGGAGAGTTCTTCGAGACATTTTAAGATGTCTTTTACAAATTGTTTTAAAACTTGTTTTAAATTACTTGAGCACTAAATTGAGAAAGAGACGAGCTGAGTTAATTTTCTTTAAAATGATATAGGAATACTAAGTATTCCCAAGAATAAATATTTTCACATTTAAGATGAGAGGAAACACAGATTTCCAAAAGAGTTCATGAATAATTTTTAGAATTATCTCTTTTTAGAGAAACCTTTTGAGAAATAATCTCAAAGTTGAGGAAGGGGAAATCTTTTCTATAAAACAAATGAGATAAGTTATATTTTGGGAGTAGTATTAGGTACCGATATGGGGGACAGTTATAACAACTCATAGCCCATATAAATCATGTAGCCAACGTGGGTAGAAAAGGGTCATACTTTTTAGATGATTCCTTTATTGATTTTTAACATAGATTAGTGGATCAACTTAGTTGAGGTGTTCTATACCCTAGGAAAGTATAGGGAAGTTCTAGTAGCATGGCCTAGACATTGTATCATCACATAGCTCATAGTGATGGTTGTCGATTAGAGAATCTCCTAATAAGAGTTTACTTTTTTTATTTTTGCACACAAATTGAGTTATATTGTATTTTCCAATATATTGAGTTATCATCTACTGATTAAAAGCTATTATTTATATTTCATCTCTATCACTACTTTATATTGAAATGAGTTGAATTGAGTTGAGACGAGGTAAGTTGTTTCTTCAGTTCCAGTTCAAGCTTATGTCATGTGTAGATTTCCCCTCATATTCTCGTACATTCCATGTACTAACGCCATTTGGCCTACATCTTTTATGATGCAGATACAGGTAACCAGGCTCAGCATCCAACGCTTTGTTGATCCGGTTGAGTTCCAGAGTTATTTGTGAGCCTTCTTGTTTTCGGAGGATCCCTTCTTTATTTTTAGTTATTTCAGTTGTTAGGATGATCGGGGGTCTTGTCCTGATATCCCTCATAGTATTAGAGGATTCATATATAGATAGACATTAGTTCATGAGTCTTGTTCATTTTAGTTGTTATGTTCTAAACTGGAGTTGCCCTTGAGGCTAGTTTGAATGTTTTATTTTTAAACATTATCAGTATTTCTTTGAGACATTGACATAAAGTTGTGATTTTGAATTCATCCTAATTCAGAGTAAGTTTTCCGCTAAGAATTAAGCCAGGCCAAGGATTCGCTTGGGCTAGCAATGGTTCTCAAGTGCCCGGTCGCGCCCAGGGTGTAGGCTCAGGGCATGACAAATATTTAGTCAAGTCGTAGGATAACTGTGTTAGAGGGAACTGCAAATGCTTTAAAACCCTTCTTGATGTGTAAATGAGAACCTAGTACCCTTTTTCTCTAATATTATAAAGTCTTAATCTGTTAAAGTCTTTTTAAAATAAGTTTTCTTAATTTCTTTAAAAAAAATTAAGTGGCGACTCTTTTTCTAAGTATCTTTCCCAAATTATTTTATACTTAGAACATTCCAAAAGTGATTTTTCTAAGGATAGTATAATAGAAATGGTGACTCTGCTGGGGATTTAATTAGGTTCTAACCATTTTGAATTGATTGCCTATTTGACTAACTTTTGTATTTATTTCATTGATTATGCTTATGTGCTTAATTTTGAATATTAAACTGTCATTGCATGCATATCATTCTATTCCATCAAACGAGTCATTTTTTATTTAACATAAAGGATGATTATGCGTGGCACAGTCGTTCATTAACTAAACTTTTTATCGGGGTACCATGGTGAATGTTGTTAGAAACTGGATGGTCAACGATCGCTAACTACCCCAAGCCAAGTTGTCAACTTGGGTCACCGGTCCACTTAAAATAAAGTTGACTCTTAGTTAAATAGCGTAGAGCAAAGCCTAATCCCTGAATTTAGCACATTGAACTAAGACGACTCAACACCCAAGTTGTGTTGGGCCCATTAGAAAACACACATTGACTCCAAAATGGCCCACGACCTAAATGGACGATCATACTTATGTGTTTAAATTTCAAGGATGTATACGTCATTTGGCAACCCATTGTTCGTTGGTATATGGTGTTTAACAGTTTGTTCTAGTCGGAGAAGGAGATTTACAAGCTACTATTCCATCCAGAAGTGTGGACATCCTGAGATGACAAGAAATCAAGGACGAAGGACCTTCTATGGAAGCATAGTTTAAGATTGTACCCTTGCGTGCGACTAATTATTTATATCTCATATCCTTATTGTGTATCCCCATTCACTCTATTCATAGTTTGTATAAATTTGGATTTTGGGGCAATGGAATATTTCAAATGACGTTATACATCCTTCAAATTGCTAGGTCTACCCTTGGCACAAAAGGGTCACATAGGGTCACATATTTGTTTACAACGCGTGAAAACTATTTATGTGTTATAACTGCTTAGGTGAATATGTTTCCTTATTTAAAGAGGTGATAGCCTAGAACCCCCTAAGCAAAAATAACAAGTCACTGTCAAAAATACGTTTAAACACACCTTGAGTCTTTAGTTTCCTAACAAAATCCGAGCTTTATTTTCAAATTCTAAATATTCTTCTCTCATCTCAAAATAAAATTGATTTTTCATCTCACATAAAATAGAGATTCAAGCTAGTCGAACTACGTAGGACCTGAATTCTCCTATATGAGATATGTAGGCAACTTTTCAAGGCTCGGTCCCCATTGTTAAGATATTCTATCTTTTGCAAGGAGACTAGAGTGAATTTTCCTATATGAGAAACGTAGGCAACTTTCCAAGGTTCGGTCCCCATTTTTAAGAAATTCTATCTTTCCCAACTTTTGCAAGGATACTAGAGTTTCATACCAATTGAAATAAAAACTATGACACTGAAAGATACAAGATGACCTTGACTTAACGCAAGTCAACCTTTCTGTCACTAATCCCAAAATCTAATAGACAAATTCCTATCTATTTAGTTATTTTTCTATATTCATGGGCTAGTTTATCTTCAAGTGAAGTGACTCCTATGTGTTTGCGGTCATGTGTGTTATATTTTATATTATTTATCATCTACACAAACTAAACGATTCAACCAAATTACAAAGTTTAAGAGATCACTTACTTAAAGCAATCAACTAATCAGTCTGTAGTTTGAGTTTTCCCTTTCTTACTTACTTCCAAAGCCACACAATCCATAACAATCAAGTATCACAATCACTCTTCAGAAACAACAATACCCACAACAATTATTTAGAGAAATGGGTCAATCATCTCAAAAACCAAATGCAGAAAGAAGGTTTGAATCCAAAAATCAATACTTGAAAATGATGTTTAAGCCTTTAGGAACTCAATGGTGAAAACCATTTTGAAAAAGGATTTAAAATCAGTTCATCATCTCCATTTTAGATCAAAACACATGTTTTTGCAAAACCTTGCCATTTTTCAAATCAAATTCAAAATTAGGATGTTAGAATCCATAAATAACAAAAGGAAAATAAAGTTTTAGGGTCAAAAAATCTTACCCAAATAACTTAGCACTAAGAATTTCTACAAAAAACACCTCCAATGGTTTTCCAAGGTCAAAAATGGAAAATAAGGCTAAAAACCTCTACATTTTCATGTCAAAACCCCCTCTAATGTCGCAAAAGTGACCTTGGATTCCACAAAGCGAACCCCGCAAAAATTGGGGTCTTCGCTTTTGCTAATCAGGGTTCGCTTTTGCGAACGTCGCGATTGCGACCCATGGTTTGCTTAAGTGAATCTCACCTAACAGAGTCCCTTCGCTATAGCAACAAGGGTCTCAATTCCATGATACTCACGATCGTGAAGCACCATTTGCGAAAGCGAAGCACACCAAAAACTAGAAAACCCGCCCACTCCTAGGCCTAAAATCATCTACTGAATGCAACGGAACCCTTGGAATTCCAATTCGGACATCTGAAACCCGAATGACACCAAAAACCACTTTTAGGCAACTTAAGCCTTCAAACTCAAAACTTGTTAACATCTCAACTTTTACTCAAGGTTTGGAACAAACTTCCCAGACTCAATCAAGAATAACGCAGGGCCAAAAGTGGGGAGGGGCAAAACGATAAATTTCACAAAAATGACCATCTAGATCATTACAATAGGAAATATCTAATTTTGGAGATGAAAAGATGATGTCAGATCTAGGTCAATTGAAAGTGTTTTATTGTATGTTATAAATTTTTACTTTAAATTTAAAAGATTATACTTAATTAGGATTGGATTCATTTTACTATGAGATTTTGAAAAGCTTTTATATAGCCTGAATAGGCATGCATTAAAGAAAGATTTCTTCCTTTTTATTGATTTTGTTTTTCTGAATTTTGATTTTAAGAATTGAAAAACTTTTATGAGGCTGTACAAACTTGTAATCAAATATGAAAAAGTATCATTCTTAGAACCATCAATATGGGCTAGGCATGTTGGGCCGGCTTGGCATAACCCTTGATTTAATGGGGTTGGGGTAAGATTTTTGGAACTCATTCAAGAAAATAGTTTTTTTAGCCCAACCCGAATAAGCTCGTTGGTTTGTCGGGCTTTAGCAATATGGGTTGGGACAACCCGTGCGCGAAATAAAAATATAATTAAAAAATAAGAATAAAATAGAGTATTAAAAATAACAAATATTCAAACACAAAGTCTATATAAATTTTTAAATATTAAAATTTAGAATCATCAAACGTGATGTACTTAGTATTCCTATTACTATTGTATTATCAGAATCATCATTCAATATTGGTGGACGTGTTTTCACCAAGTATATAAGTTGCATCATTTATAAAAATAACCAAACACTTGTTGCTACTCGAAATTGGGTGCATGACTTTTCTCAAAGTGATAATATATTTTTGTGTACATTTAAATATTATATACGTTCTTTGTAAATTTAATTATTTTTTATGTTTAACTAATTGATATTGCATATAAACTATAGATGAAAATGAAGATATCCTGTCGATATTTATGCTGATAATTTTAAGTTATACTTTTATTTTTAAAATATAATTTTAAAAAAATTGGCTGACCCGAAACGAACCCCAGCCCACGTACTGGTGGGTTGGACCGACTGCTTTCTAGCCCATAAAAAAATAGGCAAATCTAATCTCACTAGTCAAATCCAAACCATGTATGGGCTAACCCAAATAGGATGGAACAACCGGTACTGAAAACTCTAATCATTCTTTGTATAAAGCATATTAGAATGGAATAAGGTCACATAAACATGTGATTTAATAGTCGATCACAAATATTATTTTAGTTATAACTATTATGACCTTGCCAAACTTCAAAAATTATGACTTCAAAACTCAAAATTTTATGTTTTAATTTCAGAGTTTTTATGCTTTGTTTTCCAAATTTCTAAAATTTTCTTATTTTGAAAAGTGTTTTTAAAAGTAATTTTTTTGTTGTGAAAAGTAGTTTGTGTTGGACTTATAAAATTAAAAAGGACTTTTGAACAATAATAAGTGTTTGAACAAAGTTTGAAAGTTATTTTAAAGTATATTTTCTTTAAAATATTTTCCAAAGAGTAATTTTAGGGGGAAAAAATTCTTGCTTTTGAAAAAACAGCGGGTCATTTGCATTTTTCCCCTTATTTTTTATCAGTCTTTAATTTTTCCTCTCATAAATTATAACATTTTTTGCAAGACATAAATTTATATTCTCACGTCATAATATTTCTGAAGTTATGCCTAGTCATGCCTTCAATTTCTATAAAACTTATGCCTCATTAGGGTTAAGTTTGATTGCTTATGAGCAAGATTAAAAACCAATTCATTTGAATGACGAAAAATGAAGACTAGTTCATTAAAAGGGACATGTACAATTTAATAAAAAAAAAGGCTTCTGCTAGTACTGTTTAAAAACATTTATTTTTTCCCAAAAGCGTAATCGAACACCTGAAATTTTAAAAATAAATAAATCAACACTTTTTTTGCCTAAAAGGATTGGTCAAACATACTTACAAATGAAAATGACTATTTGATGTTGAAAGTTCATTTGATCAAAATTGAACTTGATATCAAAGAAAAAGATACACACCATTGGGTACAAGGAAAACTTACCTTGGTTATTCATCACAGTCATAATGAGAGGAAGTGGAAAAGAGAAAGACAACCACAAATGTTTTTACAAATTCTTAATGGTAAAAAAACCTTTAAGAAATAGAGTTGTATAGATTATAATACTAGTACTCAGTAAGTGATTGCTCTTGTTTTTACCCTTTTCATCTTCTCCAAATTGCCCCATTAAATTTAATGATATCTTCATATTTGATCCAAGTTTGTATGTCTATTACAACAATCTACAACCGAAATCTTCTCAAAAAAATATTTTTCTCGAGTGTTCCTGTATATCCTGCTGGCAATTATTCACTTTTCCTCTTATCTGAAACTTCAACCTTTGATTTAATTAAATATGTTGGTGAAAAATACAATATTACAAATTATAATTGAAAATAAAAAATGAAGAAAATAATTATCTTCAGGTTGAGACACTCATATCTCGCTCTCTTTAAAGAGATTCAAGTCCATTTCAATAAATATTTTCACCGATCCAACAATAGTACTTGTCCCCTTCAAGAAACAACAACAAAATCACAAACTCAACAAACTCTGGATAAAATTTGAGTCCAAAGCTCCACAAAAAGCGCACCTCTCTCCAGCTAATAGGAACTCCCCTTTTCACTAACTTTTATAGACTCTCTTTTTTCTTGTACTCAAAACAAATTAAAGGAAGACCATTACTATATATAGGTGAGGAATTCTTCCTTACAATGAATAGGAAGATAATAGAGTAGTAAATAAGTAGATAAATGGCCAAAATGGGAGCAATAAACTTTCTATATTTAGTAAGGAAATAACATGTATTCTCAAATAGATAGAAGTAGAAGGTTAGTTTACCAGGGGAATCATTATCCTCAATCTTGTTGATTTCAGGCTTCAGAGATGTCTCATCTGCAACATCATTCGATCACCAACAACAGAAGTTGTGGGGATAGCCAGATATACGAAGGGCCTATGGATTTGAATATAATTTGAAAATCACATAGTGCCTCTCTTTGCATAAAACATAATATATGTCTGCTCTACCAAAACAACATCTTCTTGAACAAAAATAACCTATGACAAAATCAAACTCAATTACTTGATATTTTTTTTGAATTTTTCATAGGTTGTTTTTGTTCAAGAAGGTGTGTTTTTTGCCAAAGCAGGCATATATTATGCTTTATACAAAGAGAGGTACTCTGTGGTTTTTAGATTATATTCAATCCAGAGTCCGTTCGTATATCTGGATCTCCCCACAACTTCTGCAGTTGGTGAATCAAATTATGTTGTAGATGAGACATATTTGAAGCCTGAATTCAACAAGATTGAGGATAATGATTCCCTGGTAAAGTCATTTTCTACTTCTTTTTATTCGAGAATCCATGTTATTGCCTTACTAAATATAGAAAGCTTATCGCTCTCTTTTAGCCATAAGTCAATGGCCACTAACATCTTTCTATTAACATGACTATTTTTAGATGTAAAAAATCTTTCCACGCTCTTGTTCTATCAAACTAGTGTCCTTAAGAAGGTTTGAGAAATCTTGAGTTTCTCTTTCATGTATATGAGCCCCTCTTATTCTATCTTCAAGATTTATCAACAAGGAGTTTGACCAACTAGAATCAAATATTTTAGACCATCTTAGAATTTCCTCCTATGATCTATATTATGTAGTCCAAAAATGACATTGAAGTCGAAACTATTATCCAACTAGAGTATATATATGTAGAGCAATGTATGAATTGAGAATAAGTTCCAAACACAGCTATATCGACCTCAGGGGCATTCAAAAATATCAATATTCCCCCTACTAGCATGATCATAGTTGTGGGTCCACCACTTGTGGGAAACACTTCCCTAAGAATGTGTTGGATGATAGCTAAAATGGATTTCTTTCCAGAATCATCATCTTAGTGAACTCTTTTTTCTTACATCTTATTCAATCCCCTTATATTTCAAGTGCTTATCTTTATCTATGGAATTTTTTGGGGTCGATCTCCTTAATCACTATTCCCCCACTCCTTTGGCCTTCGCCTTAACTTTTCAGGATGTTAGTTTGTAGGTATTTTCATCAAGTTGGTCAAAACCATTGTTCGTATTCTCTACAGATACCTCCACATCGCTCTTTTGTACTTTTGAATTTCTTTTTACTTGCTTCCACCCTTCAGGTAATATCTATTAATTTGAGTTTCTATCCCTAGAATCTCAATATTATCCAGATGCGTTGACATATCATTGTTTTTCTTTGCTTGAGATTTCTTTTGCTAAACTTTCTTGGCCATATGATTTTTACCTTGTACATTTCCTTTGTTCGGTCCCTTTATAGTTCCTCCTACCTGTTTCTGAGTTTTGAATTAGCATTGGTGCCTTTCTAGAGGTACTCGTAGAAAAACACAGGCCTCCATTTATACGTGATTGCCTCTATTGATGATTGATTGTTTGCTCAAACATCTTGCCATCTAGTCCTGCTATCTTAATCTTCTTATGGGGGTTTCACAATCTACTGTTGATCCTCCTAAGTGTTTCCATTACAAGAAATTGAGTGGGATATCATGTTACTTTACCCATAATGGGTTATTCTTTAGCATTTATTCCAAGGCTTCACAATGATGGGTTTGATATTGATTAGGTGCTTCTCTAATAGAAATACATCATCTGTATTTCTAGCATTATAAAATTTCAGCACGAAGTACCCATCATTATGGAAGAACATCTATGTTTTGTAGTAACACAATGTTCAGTATCAAGGATAAAGTTTTGAGACTTTTTAATGATATATAAGTTTGGTAAGAGGTATATAAACTAGTGTATTTATAGGAATACACATTTAGTATTCACCTATGTAAGTGTTAGTGTAAGATGCTTCAAGGAGAATTGTGTAAGGCCAATTCTCAACGCATTTATGAACCATGAGGTGTTCCTGGAAGAAACAAATAGGACAATGAGAACCAAAAATAGTTAAAGGTTTAACTATGTGACTTATGTTTTCTAAGTATACACCAAAACTAGACGGTTTAAAGATATTAGATCTACTGATTGACCGAGTATATTCGATACATATTCACTATGAAAAGTTCAAAAGGAAACCTACTTATTTAGATGTAATTAATCCTTACTTACGAATCACATAATTGTATCATGCATATAATTTAACAATACTCACTCCCCATTAATGTGAGGGATTGTTGGGTCTAAGTAACGTGTGAATTGGGAAATGTGGAAAAACTAAGTGAAGGAAAAATGAAAAGTCAACTCTCCCTCATTGGTAGAATAGATGAAAAGTTTTGTCCTTATATTTGGAAAGACTTTCTTTAGCTCTTAAAGGGTTAAGACAAGAGTTCCCCATCACGTCGTAGCCAACATCGCTCATTCAGCTCAGTTTCGACTTTGGCTATGACAATTGATGTGATTTACCGATAATTTTTTAGAAAATTTTATTTATTAGTCTCATTAATTAATTTTTTTTCCTAATATTAATTCACCGAATTATTAATTAATTAATTCATAGAATAAAGTTAATTTAAAATTTATGAAATTATTTTGGAAATGACCTATTCCTTCCGAACAAACATTTCCTCCCAACAAACGTCATACCTATTCGGAACAAATAAGTTTGTTATGAACATGTGAGTTTGCACCTATTTAACACAAATCACTAGCTATAAATAGTGAGGTGTTTCCTTAGTTTTTGCACTGATTTCTTTTCTTGTCCATATATTTTCTTATAAACAAAGTCGAGTCTTTGTGTGATTTTGATGCTGACTTTTGAGTCTTTTGAAGTTTGAGGTGTCTCTTCTTCCTTAACAAGTATATCTCTTTTATTCTAGGAGGAAATAATTCACAGCATCTGGTACACTGAAGGTGTTAAATTTCTTAAGGACACACATGAATTTTGGCCACATATACTTCTTCTTTTCATCTTAAAAGGATTATTTATTTACTATTCTGAACACAATAGATAAAAAATTATAGGTTCAGGCCTTTCGACTTTTAGGACACAACAAACTAATCTTATGGCTCACTATATGGCTGATTCACCATTATTATATCTTTCTCCCCATCTTAAATAGACGCCTTTAGACTTTTAAGACACAACCAACTGATCTTATGGTTCACTAAATGGGTGTTTCACCATTATCATATCTTTCTCCCCATCCTATATTTAGGACTGTTATGCGTTTGGAGGATAAAATATGCTTGATATATTTATCAAGATGTGTCCTACTCATTTTAGTAGAGATTCGGAGTAGATTGCATTTGAGTTCTAGGTTAGCTATGAGGAGAGGTTGCATAACCTCGGTTGGTGGAACAACACGAAGTGGATGGCCTATATTGATTCTATACTAGGAGATTCACCTTCCTTGAATTGAACATAATTTTTAGAGGCACTCTCAGAGAAACTTGTTCTTGCAGCCTAAAAGAGAGAAAGAGGGACCAATTTGAAGGGCTTCAACATGAGAGCATGATGATTATCAAGTATAATGGGAGATTTCATGCCTAATACTGACATGCACTAATGATACTTCCCAAGGAGGTATAGGAGATTAAAAGACTAGTTAGAGGTTTCATAACTCTAATTCATATGGCTACCACTCAATTAGTTTTTTCTATTTCAATAGGTGATACATCATGTTACGGAGAGTGACATGATTCGTAGGCAGGCCTGTGGAGGCAACCATAAGAGAGTTTGTAGGTATTAAAGTTTTACTGGTATTTCATCCAGAGTTAAAAGTTTCTTGGCTACAAGTTATTCTTTCTCAGTATAGTCGACCAATCCATGCAACAGTTCACTCAGGACAAGTTTCTTGAGACTTGTATGTTAGATATTCTTTATGTAGTGGGTATTTGAGTTTTTCTAGGCCATCTCAACAACCTATGACTAGAAGATGATGTTATGAGTGTGGAGATGTGTCCCACTTTGTAAGATTATTCCAGAAATAATCATGGTTGATCCTTGCAGATTTCTCATGTTTAGACATCCAAAAAAGTTGCCCTAGAGGCTGATGTGGCTCACACCTATGTAGAGGTGGTGAACAAACTTGAAGGATTGGTAGTATAAGAATCTTTAGACTGGGGAGCACTATGCCCATTGCTACAATTTAACGATTAAACCCTAAGCTAAGGCCTCTAATGATTTTATTATAAGTATTGTTTTAGTACACCATCAAAGATGCTACAATTTTCTTTGATCCTTGATATATGTTCTCCTATGTGTATTTATATTTGTGTTAGGTTTAGATATGATACACTAGTAATGCAAATACTAAACTATAAAGTAAAAACAACTGGAAGTTTTACGTAGAGACCTCCTTGCTCAAGGGAGAAAAAATCACAACCTCTCACACAGGGTTTTTCAAATATTTCAACTATTTTCAAGCTACAAATTAACACAGACTACAAATGCACATACACAGATTAAACTCTTATTCTCTCAACCTATAATTACCCTATTACAAGAATAGCCAAATCAATAACTCTACTGCCCACTATATTAACTAACTCTAATTAATATAGACTTTAATCACACACCACACAATTAGCTCTAACTATGTTCATTTGTTAACTTACAACAAATTGAATGTATTCATTTATAGATTAGAAACAAGTCTTACAAGTTTACCAGATCACAATCATTTCTTAACAAATAGCCAAAAGATGCACTTGATACCCTTGAGGTGTGTGTTGAAAGCTTTAGTTCTTCAAAGACAAAGTATACCTTTTTGTTTTCTTTTAATCGCTTAACTAGGTTGTTTCATGTCAATGGAGATATATTACCCCCTGAACAAAACAACCTAGTGCTCTCTGATTGGTTGAGTACACTTGTCTTGTTCCTTGCGCTCACCAACCACGTCAGAAGTGACAACTTTTAAATTGATTCACCAATTGACTTTAGATACCTAATCAACTATGGAACCAAGTTACACGTTTGTGAGAGTCATAAAAAATTTAAATACAACCATTTTCCTCTTTTTTGATGATGACAAACATACTCTTTAATAACCGGCATTTTCAAGTTCAATTACCCCACTGTCACTAACACATTCAATTTCGCCCCCTTTTGATATCATAAAAAAGATAGAGTTGTAATCAAAAGCAAGATGTCAAGCAAAAACATACAAATCCACAACCATAGGGAAACACCTAACATGAGTAACTAATCAATGGGAGAAGAGTTAACACACCAAAATCAAGGCAAGATATCATTAAGACAATAAATTATCCACCATACTAATTGTAAATGAATTAACATAAGATAACAGAGTCACAATGCCATTGTAAGGACCAAAAGATAAAACCGAGAAGGACTTTAAGATTGAGGGGGTTAGGGGACAAAGGACTGCAGGAGTAAGTTCATGTGGTTATTCGCATCCTCACGAACCTGGAAAATCTTGAGGGTAAACGCCTTGACCTCAGCATCCAATTCGGACATTGATTCAACCAACTTATCATTGTTAGCTTTTAATGCTTCGACATCCTCCTGCCTATATATACTTCAAACTGGTCCCTGAGATTTTTCCTTCTGAAGAAATTCTTTAAGCAGCGTAATTTTTAAGTCCTCTACTACCAACAAGGTAGTAAGATATTCCATTTCGCATTTTAACACCTCTTGTTGTTGAAAAATCTCGGAGACTTGAGATTTTGACTTCACCTTTCCCTTAATACATTGCACTCAATTAATAAGGTAGATAGGGAGAAGGTCTATTTTATTGTTCCAGCCACCCCTTTGCCAAGAGGCACGCTAAATTGGTTGAACACTTTGTTGAGCAAGTACCCATAGTCCATTCCATGTTTTCCATCCTTGACTGTCATGATCATGTGTATTTGTTCTAGCATAGTTCCAGGAAGATTCATGGCTTCATACTTGTCCATTAATTCCATGAGAAACAGATCGGCTGAAGAAGCCACAGTTCTTTTTTCTGTGCGACGAAGAAGGACTTTGTTCACAAATTCAAAGTACAGTTGATGTTCACCCTTAAGATACTTCTTTAGAATTCCAGAGGACCTTAGATATTCCACCTTGATAGTGTCCTTAACATACACCTCAGATGGCACACACCTTTCGACTGAGCCTACTCCCTTAGATGGTACTTCCAAAATGATACCCAATATATCTTGATTAAAATGAATATCTATCCCATAAAACAAACTATCACTGCTACCATCATCATTCAACAACATTTTGTAATAAAACTCATGAACCTCAGGTTCATGCATGAAAGGAACAAGCCATTCGAATAGATTCTCGCATTATCGTAAGGACACGCAGTCGACAAGTGCTCTTATGCATGGTTTTTCCACAATATCCGGATCAAGCACGTACCATTTAATTCTTTTTGTGTTTTTAGAACAACAGCTCACTCCCAAGACACTTTGCCAACCTTTCCCTTTTTGAAAGGTGAACCAGGTCTTTCCACATACTTAGACCTAGGTTCCACTATCTCTTTCATTGGTGCTACTACCTCTTCGAGAGATTCCCGTTTATCTCTCTGCTTGCGCTCTGTTATACATTTTGACTTTGATTCATGTGCCTTAATCTTTTTCAATTTACAACCTTTCTGATTTTGTTTACTGCCCGTACTATATCCTCCGATTTGGTAGAACTTTTGTTTGGTTCCTATGACACGTCGACCAGGTCCTTAGGCAGAATTAATTTGTCCTCAAACACACTACTCTTTTTTCTCCTTTGTTGAGTTGTTTGTGCCTTATTTGTAACCATGCCATCGTGCATCAGTTTTATCTAAGCTCCATGAGTGGAATAACTTTTGCCAAATCTAGGAGGGACAGACTCAATCATTTTCCCTTTCCCTTTTTTAGACCTTGGGATTTTCAGGGGAGCCAACTTCTTAGACCCCTTTTGTTTTTGTGAATATTTGGATGCTAAAGAGGCCTGAGCAATGATTTTGGAGGCCATGGGATCTTGCTCATTTTCTCCCCGTCTACCTTTTCATTTCTTGACAAAAGGAACATCATCTTCATTTTCCACCACGTCCTCTTAAACAAAGTGAAGTTGTATTCTAGTGTCAAGGGTATGATCAAACAACAGTTCCACATGTTTAACTGGATCTGGTGATTTGCACTCCATGTCTGAGAATGGAGGCTGAATATGTCCTTTCATGTCAGTTAGGTTACGCACAACCCATTCTTCACCAGCGACTAAGATATTCAACTTCGTTCCCTTTTCTACTAAGAGATATCCATCAAATAGTCATTCAGACATAGTTGATGACACAGGGCCAAGTTAGGATGAGACTTCTTGTGCAGTGGGTTGCTTCTCACCAAGAGGTTGGGCAACATATTGTGCCTCTGAATGAGTAGATCCATCGAGGGAGTTCTCAAGGGAAGGAGTGATAATAAGAATTGGAGAACAATGGTGGTTTCGATTGGAAGGGGAGTTGAACTGTGGGGTTCTACAGTTTGAGGGAGTAACACTTCAGTGGTGGAGTAGTTGACTCACTTTTTTCACTCACCCCGCTGATTGGATTCTAAGCAGAGGGTATCTCAAACATAGTTGAACTGTTGAACTCAAAAGGATTTGAAATCTCAATTTCTGGAGACATAGGTTCTTTGGGGAAAAGGAAGGGGATTTTGACATAATTAAGAAAATTGAAGGAAGTTTGGGAAAAACTTAGAGAGATTTGAGTACTTGAGCAAAAACGAGTTAAGAAAGAGGGATGTCTTTTTATTTAAAAAAAAAGAGTTTTGTAGAAGGGCTTTGGTCCCTGAAGATAGGTGACCTTTGGTTTTTTAAAATGAAAAGACATTACTTCAAGAGACGCTGACCCGTGGCAAGTGAGAGCCAATTTTGCAATATTTCATACAGAGTAAAGAGAAATATCGCATACATAGTAAAGAGATACTAACCTCTGAATAGGGACAATGTCCCTCTCTTTGTTCATACATCAACTGCACTGACTAAGTTGAGTCTTCCTCTTTTCTCTAGCTGAGTCACCATGAGTTTATACCTACAGAAGGTACTGAATTGGATTTGTACATAAATGAAACACAAAAAAGCAATGATACCTGACTTTTGATCGTAGTCGATAAGGGTTTTGAATGTATTGAGCGCAACAGATTAGTTTTGTTTGAGCATGTAACGACTCGAAAAATGATAGGTTAAGCAAGAGCCTATGACTTTGTGTTGACTTTATAATGAGGTTCTATGAGGGGTTTTTATGTAATTTCGTTTTAATTGTGTTACATCCGACAATTTAAAATGATTATGAAGAAGCTTGAAATTGGAAGTAGTC
>JAJOOS010004015.1:0-43148 GCA_029582725.1 Solanum chiquidenum
ATTTTTAAAAAACAAACTTAAATTTTTTTTTGGGGTGGGGGGTGGGGGGGTCGATGGTAGGGATGAAAAATGAAATTTTGAAGTTGAAAATATTTTTTAAAAACAAACTTAAAATTATTTTTTTTGGGGTGGGGGGGTTGGGTGGGAGGTCGAGGGTAGGGGTGAAAAAATGAAATTTTGAAGTTCAAAATATTTTTTAAAAAATAAACTTAATTTTTTTTTTGGGAATGGGGGCTGGTAAGTAAGGGCGGACCTAGGTGGACCCTAGGGGGTTCACCCGAACCCCATCGTCAAAAAATTACAATGTATATATAACGTTAAATTTTGATTTTATGCTTATATATATTAAAATGAACCCCCTGAAAACAAAGTGTTGGCTTGGCTCAGTGGATAAATGGTTCAAGAATTGCCCCTAGGGGTCAAGGGTTCGAATCCCATTACACAATATTTTCCCCCCTCCTTTTTAATGCTTTGGAAAATGGAACTTTTGGGCTTAGATTTTCTTCTTCTTTTTTATTATTTTTTCCTTTTATTCCATTTCTTCTTTTTAATTTGTTTCTGCTTAAATTTATTAGACACATTCTTTTAATTTTTAATTTTTATTCTTTTTATATCTATTATTCATTTTGTTTCAACGTAACTCTTTTTTCATATACTAACTTGAATAACTCTTTTTAAAAATGATGAATTATATTTAACTTGAAATTGAGATAGAAATAGAATTTATTTATTTTTAAAAAAGGTAAATTAGATGTTATTGAACGAAGAAACTTAAACATCGTCAACATCCTTTTAAGAATATTAATTTATAGAATTCTTGAAATTTCTTTTATATTTTTAATTTTGTTTTAGACAGATGGAAACTAAACTTATTTGATTTATTCGTTATTTGTTTTTCTTTTACAAATTATGACTAACCTAGTAAATTGAACTATATGAGCTAACAAATTGATGATGCTATTTATTTATCTTCTGAATATGCATTATAATATTAGTAACTCTATTCTTACACACTTTTAGAGAATCTTGACGATTTTCATAGTAATATGTGATTGAATGAATGCTAATTTAAAAATTTTAGAAGTGAAAAATAAAGTAAAACATTACAAAATAAAAGTTTAATAAGCACAAGAAATTTTAAGAATGCTCGATGGAGCATGATAAAAGTAGAAAGAAATATTTAATACGGTATATGATAAAGTAAGTTAAATTTAGCTAAGGTAAATATCTTTCTTCCCTGTCTCGCTCCCTTTTTCATCATTTAATTTTCACGTGTTTTAGGAATTAACTTATGTAATACAGTCGATACACTAAAATTATTATGAATATATCCTTGTCCTCGATATCTTTGATTAGTTTAGCCTTTATTTTTATGAACCAATGAAATATTTATGGTTCATGTACAAAGAGCATGCCGAGGGGCTACCACGCTCACCCTGCACTTGCATTACCACCTGAACTTTTTCTTTATACTTTGAACCCCCTGACCAAAAATCCTGGGTCCACCACTGTTGGTAAGGGTGGGTGGGGGTGAAAATGTTTTCCTTCATAGCAAACACACCCTAAAACAATGTTTAATGCACTTTAAGTAATGTCAATACTAGTACATGATTTGCTTATTTTACACTATTATTTATTATCCAATATAAAATTAAATAAAAAAATATATATATAATTAGAATTAACAAAAGAAATGTACATTTAAAATAGATATTTTTGGAGGGCCAAAGACTTCACATTTTCAATTATAGAGAAAAATAATTAGTTTTATAGAAGAACATAAAAAGAAAGAGAAGTTACAATATATTTGATAATATCATGAATTTTGAGTGAATAAAAGTTAGAAGCTTAACTCATTTGGCTAATCCATATTACCCATATTTTACCTATATTTTTATGGGTTGAATATGGGTATCAACCCATATTTTACCCATGTAAAAAGTCACTCACCCAACTCATTAAATATGGGCGGGTTACCAAAATATGGGATTATTTTGCCGGCACTAATAATGAGGATCATTTTCGTGTGCAACCAATTAGCAATAAGTCTCTGGACATTACCCTTGATAGTATACAATAATTTTTAAAAATAAACAACATGGATTGTAAAGTAGCTAGTCTTGATGATTAAGCTTTCTTCTTTTTCTTATAGGAGAACATGACACAATTGATACCAAAAGAAAAGAATTTCCTGCAAAAGTTGCTTCTACGACCTCTTAGATAATCCTCTCTTCTCCATTAACATGTATTTGGTTACTTCTAATTAGCTTATAGTTACAGTTCCCACATTCACTGCCCATATTTGGTAAACATCAATAATAAGAAAACCTGGGAATAAATAGCACAGAAGAATACTATAGAAAGGAAGAGTATTGCAGTGCCTATAGTATAAGATGGTTATGAGAATACTTAAAGAGGGTGAAATATACCTTGGCAAAGAAAAAGGGTGGTGAAGGAACTCCATTAAAATGATTATATATGGTTGGTTCAATGCATAGCTTGTGTATTCCTATATCATACTATCCTTCCAAAACTATCTTTATACTTGTATGTATTGTTCTACAAATAGCTATTGCTACGATTTTTTCGTATTATTGTAATGGTGTGATCTGGGCTGTGTTGCAGGTCTTTGTGTACCACAAAACTTTTCCTATGCCTGCATTATCATTTAAATTTAATAGCACAGATCCTCTATCTGGTGATGAAGTGGATGACCAAACACAGTTCATCTCATCTGTTTGTTGGCGTGGTCAGTCCTCTACCTTAGTTGCTGCGAATTCTTTGGGAAATATCAAGCTGTTGGAGATGGCTTAATGTGGTCCATGTTCTCCAATGGTTTGGGAGTTGCCTTCGGGATAAAAAGACGTGAAAGGTAAGGGTTCCGCATTGATGAATGAATGGCTTGCTGTGAAGAGGTCAGCTAGATCGGATACATAGAGATTGCCATCATCAAGAAACCAAGATTTTTGCTAGTAGTAATCATGTAGTGGAAGTAGACTCAACTGGAAATATGAGAACATATATTGGTCTAAGTGTGAAATGCTGTATATAAAAGGGAAAGGATGCAAATATGAATTTCTCTGTATATTCTGCAATTTCCAGAGTTCAAATGAATTTTCTTGAAGGAACTGTGTGAATGTGATCTCTAGAAAATTCTATGTTTTGGTCTATGGAAGCAATTTGGCAGAAAAATACAAGCAGCATTTAGAAATCCATGTGTGTCATATTGGTGTTCACTCTTGATCTCAATAGTCAATAAACTTTAATAGATAATAGCTAAAGTTTTTATTTTTTTTGTTAACAACAACATACCCCATGTAATGGGGTCTGGGAAGAGTGGATGTATGCGGACTTTATCTCTATCTTTGTGGAGTAGGGAGGTTTTTAAGACAGTTCATTGACATGAAAGAATTAAACAGATGATGAACTAATATTTTACAAATGTACTTTTGCTTAAAATGGTAAAAGATGAATAAGTTTCAAAAGTTCTTAGGTTATCCTCCTGTTGTCTTAAAGTTCTGAGTCGAGTGCCCAATTTTCTTTATATGGTATTAGAGTCTAAACTCGGAATTCCACATGAAATTTAGTGTGTGAACCCATATTGGGTTACAATTTTGGACCTGAACATTGTTGGATGAACTTCAATACTCAAAGTAGCGAGTCATGAGTTTGTCAACCAAGAATTGAAATGTGCAGAGAGAACTTCAATAAACAAAGCCACAGATTATTAGGGCAGAAAGGATAAACTTACACAAAAACAGGAACACCAATAGGGTGACAAGGATGTGTAAATCTTTATATTACAAAATAATCTGATGGTAATATTATTCTCTGGATCTATGAATGGAACTCTCTAATCCCCTCTCTTTTTTCATGGGAAAGTATAACTACTTACACTGCTGTTGCCTAGTAGTATTAGTTGACAAAACTAGTTTACCAATAAGACGCCGAAGCCTTTTAGCCCCTGGACCTGGTTTAAGCTTTGCTGGATTTCCAACCTTTAAACAAGAAGGTCTGCTGGTACACCAACCCCCCGGTGTGAAGCTACCATTTTTTCGACGGAGGAATTCTTTATCAATCTTGTCTAGAAGAGGATCATCTCGCCTGAACTTGCGAGCAAATGCAGCACCACTTGCAATCATTCTTGATGTGTCATTTATGTTGAGATTGTGTGGATGTTGTTTCGGAGGGCGATCCCAAGAAACAAAGTGCAAGTCGTGGTTAATAACAGTTGTAGCAAATTCTGGGGCATTGCAAGCTACAGTCTGAAAGTAGCCTTCAGGAGAGGAGACAAAATTTGTGTAGTACATAAGTAAGGTTCTGGGAAGATTATCCCAACCCCATATGCAGTACTCCACAAAAGCACGAGAGAGGATCATCCACGCTGAACCTGTATCAAATTTGTAGCATTTTTCATAACTGCAGAAATAAGAAGATAAACCGTATCTATTTTCTACTTGGCTTCTTCGCTACTTCATTTCCTTTTCATACTGTTTTTGATATGCTTTACTTGAGCCGAGGATCTTTCAGAGAAAAACTCTCTAGCTTCACAAGGTAAGGGGTAAGGCTGTGAACACACCACCCTCCCCAGACCCGACTTGATGAATTACACTGGGTATGGTGTTGTTGTTAAGAAGATAAACCATATGGTGGATGCATTACATAAAGAGCTCACTTCATTGTCTATGCAGTTCATGCTGATTCAACGTACTTTCTTCCTAGATCTACCTCATCGTTTGGTCAGAAAGTAATCTATCCATTTCCATCCATACATAAGATTGACAAATGCTTCACCATGTTTCTAGGAAAAAGATTTCAGTGTGGAGAAATACAGCACCAAGTATAAAGACGGTGAATTTCCAACAACAGATATCTAAACCAAATCTCTGGATTAAGCAATTTTAGCAGACAACAACAGCAATTGAAACATTTTGCCAAATGGTCCAACTGATGCAAAATGTCATTGTTTCATCTAACCGCAATAGTTTATATGCAAACATGCAGGTTGACAGCGTCCAAAGATTAATAGGAAGATAAAAAATGAAAAAAGAATAACTGAAACATAAGTTTCAAGTGTGTTTTTGCATAGCGTTCTTTTCAACTCGAGGAGTCTCTAACTGAAAATAATACCAATCCTTCAGCTTCTGTAGTAGTGACCGATTCAAGTATTAAGGTTTGACACAAAGTCCTTATTGTAACCAAGAAAGCAATATCTAGATTAAGGGAAAGAGTAATATAATGGTACAAGCACAAAATTTTACGGGGCCAAAGTAGTATCATGGCATCATCTATTTGCTTTTGTGGTTAATCAACATCAGTAAACAACTTCAAAAATAGTTAAACAAGTATGTGAATTCAATCCTCAAAAACTAACCTGCAAAGAGTTTAAACGCTGTGGGAAGAGCTCTCTTTGGCGAGACCCAAAATATGTCAGACTTGGTTGTCTTATAGAGACCAGGGTCTATAATAAGCGGCATTGCCCTTTGACCCCTGAATAGAATCAATCCAGTTACACAGAAATTAAACCTCAGTACAATACAGCTTCAAGAGCACAAAGTGAGAGATAGAGATAGGATAGCATACTCTTTCCAACCCAGCCGGCTGCTGTACTCAATGAAATTGAACTCTCGTTTTAAATCGGAAAAAGTATAGAGTAAATCTGCCAAAAATTAAAGAAAGAAACATGACATAACTACTCAAGACTGACTTGACCAAAAAGAAAGTATTGGCGTTTCTGGTAGAGAAAGCTAAACAAACAGAGAACTAACCATCTTGAGTCACCAGTGGATAATCAGAAGCACTCAGGTTAATAAACCAATCCCAGTCCTGATACTTCTTGAGGAGAATCGCGCAGGCATGAAGAGTGTTAGCAACCATGGTAGGTCCACGGTACGTCACCATGTTTGCTTTGGTGATCATGTGCACATTCCCAACCTGTGCAAAAATAGGTTCTTTCTCCACTCTAGAAGCAAGCTCTAACCTCTCCTGCACAGATGATTCTAGGTCCAGATGAACAACATAATAGTTCCGTGGATGATACAACGCTTGCAAGGTTCTCCAAAGCTTTTCAAGATCATTCTTTGATCCAGATACCAAATAAGCAAAACGGGGGACAGGAGGTCTAGCAGGAGGGGGTGGAGCTTGGTTAATTATCGATTCAGCAAAATATGGGTTGGTTTGATTTAGCTTAACATGAGATAAAAAGATTGAATTGATTGTGTGTAATGAAGTAATAAGGCCCATGTTGAAGGAGGTTACAACAACGAAAAAACACACAATCGCACTTAAAACCAAAGGAAATAGCCATTTCTTCTCTAAGTTCATTGACTTCATTGCTGAACCTTATCATTTAGTTCAATACCAGCACAAAAAACACAATTATCATCTACTCAGAGCATTCCCAACTTAATCGCGCCCCAATAGCCCGTTCTTGATTTGCTCTCCAGAACACACACCTATTCAAAGGGAATCCTTCAATCTACACTCTGCCAAAATTTTGTTTATATAAAAAGTCACCATCTAGAAGCTCAATCCAAAAAATACAACTAGTATTAAATTAACAAGATAAAAGATACACTCAAAGACTCCGTAAACAACTAGCTAAGAATTTGGTAGAATGACATAAACAAGAATGTACATCCAATATATAAACATATATACATAAGCAAGCTAACTTTCAACCATATTATATCTTAATGAGTTTTACATATTTTATTGGAGAACCAATAAGACAAGTAAGAAAATATATATTTTTTTAGCAGAAACAGTCAGAATATATTACACCAGGTTCATTGAAAACAGAGAGAATTTTAATATAAGAGTCCAAATAATTAGCAAAAAAAGTATCAATCCCCAAATCAAATCAAAATTTAGAATCTCAAATTTTTACCATTCCACAAATGCATATACACCCAAAAAGTCAGCAAACACATAAAAGGCAAAAAAAACCCAGAAAAACAAACAATCACAGAAAAAAATCCAAAAATCAAGAAAACCCAGAAATTCAGTACCCATTACACAGAAATGGTAAAAAATAATTTTTTTTCTACAAATTTGAATCAGCAGCTAAAATAGCAAAAAAAAAAACAGTGAACATTTAAACATTAGCATACAATTTCAAATCAACCCAGAAAAAAAAAGATTATCCCAGAATTCCAGCAACCATTAGAGAGACTATTTCTGATAAACCCGACTCAGGTAAAACTACTCATAAAAGAAAAACAGAATTTTGAATCAACAGCTAAAATAATAAGCATTACTTCATTAATGGGTATGATTCAAATAAACCCAGAAAAAATAAATAACAGAGTAAACTATAAGAAAGAAGAAGAACCTTCAATTTTTGTTCGGCAAATAGTTATATGGATTGTTTTAGATTCTTGAACAAACTGGTTCTTTTGAGAAGCAAAAGAATTAAATACAACAAAGAAAATCAGTTTTTTTTTCTATTTTTTTGAAGAAGATGAAATCAGCTAAAGATAAGATAATTTGGTTAGTTAATTGGTAGACATTAATGGAAGAATTATAAAAACAGTACAAGTTATTAAAGGCAAGAACGTGAGAACAAAGAGCTCACGTTTCGTTTTTTAATTTTTTTTTTTTTTTGGCTATATATTTATTTTTTTGAAGAAAAAAATCTTGGAATTTTTTGTGTGTAAATTCCATTTTAGTCTTTGTTGAGTTTGACTATAAAGAAATAAGTATTTCATTATTGATTATTGTTACTGTTTTCTTTGCGGGTCAAAGATTTATTGAAAACGTCTATTTATATATCCTCACAAAATATAAAGTAAAACTATATATATATCATATTTTTAGACTTCGTGTGTGGATTATATTGAATTTATTATTATTACTGTTCTTACTATTTTTATTATTTTTTAAAAATGTTTTAGCTAAGTCAAGAGTTTATCAAACACAATTTTTTTTAATTTCTGAAAGTTAAAATTAAGATCTGCATATATTATATATTCTACCTTTTACCAACTTCATTTATAAAAATTATATTAAATATATTATGGGCAAATTACAGAAATCACATACTTTTAAGGAAAAATTACAATTTATCCTTTAAAAGTTTATAATTACAGAAATCCTTCAAAACGGATACAATAATATAAGCGCTGATACATTAATCTGATACGCGAGATACATTAATTGTTAAGTAAGATACATTACATTTTATACATGATACACTAATCTGATATACATTTTATACATTTGATGTACATTTTATACATGATACACTAATCTGATGCACGAGATACAATAATATAAGCGTTGATACATTAGCGCGAGATACAATAATATAAGCGTTGATACATTAATCTGATGCGCGAAAATGAGGGATTTTGGAAATTTATAAAACTTATAGGGGATAATGGTAATAATTAAACTAAAAGGTGGATTTTTGTAAATTTTCCATATATTATTGTTATAAGGGAAAAGGCTTAAATATATTATGGAACTTTTAAAAAAGGTTCATTTCTGTCATCTGTTAAAAGTTTGGTTCATATATGTTATTGCTGTTAAAGAAAAGGTCCATACATGTCATTGCTGTTAAAACTATTTTAGCATAAATGAGCCTTTTCTAAAAATTCGATACATATTTGAGCCTTTGCCCTTGTTATAATATATATCAAGTAAAGTATTTAAAGTGTGTAAACTCCATTTTAAGTCTTTCTTGAGTTTGACTTGAAAGATATCAATTATGGTTTTGTTGGTTTATATTAAGTAAGTATTTTTAAAAATTATTGTTAGAATGTAAAGAGATGGAAGATTTTATAAAAAAATTAACAAAATTACTTTTGAATTTTGGAGCATCGTATCAATGGTAGTATTTGTCTAGTCTAGTTTATTATTTATGATAGTTTTTATCTTTTGTTATATCATATATGTTATCATCTGTAATTTATTTTATTTTAGTTATTCCATTATTTTGATTTTGTTATTGTTCTTTATCTAAATGTTCTATAATGTTTTCTTTATTAGTTATCATATTTTCTTTATTTTTATATTCTTCTTTTTTATAATTACTTTCATTTATTGTATGATTTTTTGAAATATTTTTTCTACCTACCTAATTAAATTAAAAATAAGATAGTGTACACTTTACCATTTTCAAACTCTACTCATGAAATTGTATGTTATTGTTTTTTTTTAAAAAAAAGTTCTTCACATTCCTAATGGGGCTAGATAGCACTATAAATCTAAATTAATCATATTATTGAAATTCCAATCTAATTATTTAAATGATTATACAAAAGGGAGCACAATAAATATTTTATAAAAGTTTTTTATTTTAAAAAAGTTATTCGTGATTTAAAATGTAAAATAAAATGTCAGAATATGGCTACGTGTAATGTAGAAAGTGGAATTCCTTAAGAAAAGGAGAACAAAAAGTGAAAAGCAATTACACCTGTTTCTTTAATCATTATTAAACTCATAGTTTGTCAAATTAATCAAATATATTTGTCTGCCTCAAACTTAATTAATCCATCATGATGAGATTAACAAGAAAAAACATACTCATGTGAATTATCAAGATTTACAGATCAGTATAACAAAAATAATAACATACTCGGTGTAATTTTACAATTGAAATCTCATAAATGTAGAGTGTACGTATATCTTATATTTCTTTTGTATAGTAAAGCAAAGGAAATATTTTATTTATAAACTCTTCAAGTTCTATCTATTTCTTTATTTTATTTTTGTATTGAAAATAATCAGCAAAATTCTTATTTAATAATAAGAAACCAAATTAAAATAGGACTAAAAAATATATTTCAATATAAATGAGGACAAACAAATTCTAACTAGACATATAATTTTCAAATTATTCAAATTGATAATCAAATTAAGTCTAAAGATGGACATTTTCTAATAACGCAATATTGAATAACCTGAATTGAATTATCTTTTGCTTTTACTATAATAAATTAGGCAGAAGAAATAGAACCCAAATTTTCTTTTTCCCCAAAAGAAAGTTGTTTTTAAAGAACTCAAATAATTAACAATATATATATATATACACATACCTAAAAGTCTATCAAGTTTTAAAAAATATACTTTAATAGCATATCAAACAAATATAAATAGTCCACGGATTAAAGTTGTACGTGAACTGAATTTAAAATATTATGAAATGAGACAGTTCGATACGACTAGCAATTTTCAATAAAGTATATTTATTTTATTAGAGAAGTGAGATATTCTAAGTAATTTTATGATGAATTAACGGATGAAATAATAAGTGATGAATCTCTACTAATTCATTTTTCTTGATCGATAATGGAGTTATCCCTAATCTTTTCTTTTAGCGGTGTTTCTTTTATACTTAAAAAATATTTTTTTATAAAAAGCTTTATTTTACCAGGAAAGATACAGATAGAATGTCAATATCATAATCATGTCAACTTCTATGACATAAACTTTACATCTATTAATGAAATAATAAACATTTTTATACTAATATTTAGTACTAATAAAGATGGATATAATTTCAAATTATTTTGATATAAAAAGTTAGACACTTAATTTGTATTTATAAGTCTAATACTTAAAAAAAAATTAATTAAAAATATTTAAAATAAATCAATCCAAACCAAAAGTTAGCCCAAAAACTTCACTCCCAATTTCTCCTTCCTTTTTCTATTAGTAAATTATAAAGAAATTGAATTTTAAAAAGGATACAAAACGGTTGACTTTGACTTAAAAACATGTCTAATTAACGTGTCACTCCACTTTGCACGACAAATTCAATTATGTATTTTGACATTTTAATATATATACATATATATATATACTATGTATTAGATGATAGGAGTAGTACGTTATTACATAAATAAATTAATATTATCAAAATGATTTAAAATGATGCAACGACGTGTATTATTCTCGTTGAGATAGTTCATTTAGATTATAGATATGTTTATAGGTTGAAGATTCTATTTATTTTATATTATTAATTTTGTGACAATATTAAGCACCATATATATATTTCTCTTTTCATGTCAACATATTAACTATTAACAGTAATTTAGTAATTTCTTGTCATTCAATTTTTGTTATTATCTATTCTTTTGTGCTTCACTCTTAATTTTTTCTATAAACTACTTTCACATGTGTTATTTGAGTTGAGTGTCTTTCAATAATAATCTTTCTATTTTCAAAAGATAGGAGTAAAATATACGTACACTTTATCATCTACATAATCTCATTCTAAAATTGCGCTAAATATGTTACTTATATTTTAGCCTTTTTTGAATTATTAAATCTTACCACAACAGATTTTTAAAAATAAATTACGCTCGGGTGAAATCAACTGTACCCGAAACTTGACATCCATACCCCTAACTAATAGTGACTTGTTTACTTAGACAAGCTACTATATTATAGCGACAAATGCCACCCTTACACAATCGATTCATTTAAGTCTAATAAGTTTTGACTATACTATTAATACTAGGTCACAATAAATTAAACACTTAAAAAATCGAAGAAAAACGAATTTTTAACCTATCTACACAAGTACAAACATAGCTTTACCAGCATATACATACAAGTACAAGTGATATATGGGCCTTAGAAATGGACATTACGTGGAGTGGGGCCATCTTTGGAGGTTAGGCGAATACAAGAAATTTAAAAGAAAAAATTACTAAAATACACGTCTTATGTTTTTCTTATTTTCAATATTTCCTTCTATTTCTAAAAATCTTTAAAATTCTTATTTCTTTAATGTATCCGAGCCAGTATTTAATGTATCCGAGCTTCATATTATTATCCGGTTTATTTTATAATGTATTCGAGCTACATATTACGTATCCGAGCTAGTTTTTAATGTATCAGGTTTATGTTATAATGTATCCGAGATACTTTTTAATGTATCTGAGCTACATATTATGTATCCGGTTTGTGTTACTTTTTAAGGGATTAATGTAATTACAAACTAAAGAGTGTTATATTGTAATTTCATATTAAAACTATGTGATTCCTAAAATTTAGCCAATTTAAAAAGTAGTTGGCCCCACATAACAAGAATGTGAATTTTAAACGAATCTAACAGTGTTGTTACATTATCATCCCTATTCTTTTCAAATTACAAAATCCTTTAAATTTGGTGGAATCTAGATATATCCCAAAATGTCCTGATATATCGTGTCTCGATTTCGGATACATCCTTCAACGTCTCAATACATTGCATCTCGGTTTTGGATATACTAGTCAACGTCTCGATACATCAGTAAATTGATGTATTCGACGATACATCGCGCAAAATGATCTATCCGATCGATACATCGCATAAAATGATCTATCCGAAAAAAGAAGAGAGTAGAGTTTGTTTTAATTTTTTCAAATTATAGAAAATTTTAGAAAATATGATAAAATAAATCGTGTATTTAGAAATTTATCTTTTAAGGGGTAGGCGAATGGAAGAAATTAAAAGTAGTTGGGCCCACAAAACAATAAAAAGGACAATCTAAGTTTAGTGGGGTCACCCTCATCTACCGCGTTTTAATGCGGAAAATGTATATATTTAATTAATTAATTTCTTTTCGTCTTCAATTTTCCACGAATTAATTGACTTCCTCTTTTGTTGACTTAACCTATTGGCTCTATTTCGATATATCGTCCTTATAAAAAATAGATATTTTTAAATATTTTCTCATTTCATATTAGATGAATATTTTATTAAAATTAATTTATTCTATCCTAATTTAGTAAATAATCAAGTAACATGAAATAAATACTTTTAATAAGATGTTCATCTAATATGGGACAGAGAAAGTATAGGTTAATAATAATCAAAGTTTGGTTTTTAGTTAATTTTGCGGCTTAAAAGTAGGTGTTTAAAGTCACTTTTTGATTTTTTTAAAAAAATACATTCAAAAATAGAAAAAGGTTTAAAATTAAAAGCTTTTTAAAATGAGTCAATCCAAACGTTCTCATAATTTTTATTTTTTAACTATTCAAGAATTATATTGAAGTTTAACTAAATCTGAATTTATATTGAGGATGACATACTCAAAAAAGGTAAAATCTAAACTTCTCAAGAAATGAAAAGGTACTTTTCATTCAATTGTAATATCTCTGATAATTTTTACTTCCTCATTTGTTGACCTATTCTTCAATTTACAATTTTTTTTTAATTTTTCAATCGTGTTATTGTATTGAGAGTTTAGTTAAATTTGAATTTATGTTGAAAAGTTATACATTGAAGTGTTAAAAATTATCTAATAAAGATGATTATATATCCAATAAAGTTCAAACTCAAGTTTATCTGATTAAAATTGAAATTGTACTCCCTCAATTCATATGAAAAAATGACCATGATTTATTAATATGTTAAACGGACAAACAAGAATTATCCCCCTATCGTACTATGGGTTTTGATCGAATATTCCTCTCTCGGAAACATTTCACAAAGTCTCTTGCTAGTCCATTTTTTTGTTCTTTCCAGGCAAATGATGGATAGAGGTTAGTCAACTTCATAAAAGTAGGATGCACAACTTCACCATCTTAGCTTCTATATATAGTCGGCCAAACCCAAGCATTTAGACGTGTTAGTTTTTTCACATTTTACTTGTTTAGTATTTTAAAAATAGAATTTTATTTTTACTGGTCATTTAAATCTTTAAGTATATCAAGAATAGACGATTATTTTTTCTATTATACCCTCAACGTTAATTACTTATTTTTCAAATCATTTTTCAAGACTAACTACTTATTCCCAAAATTGAAGCCCATTTAGTGCTATTATTGGGTATTGAAAGCCCAGAGCCCAGAGAAATGCAATTACATAAGGGATCATTTGGTTGGAAATAAGTTATCCTACTATGTATATATGATAACTTATCTCATCACTTATAGTATAAATGACGGGATAAATAAATCCAGGACTACATAATACCTTCAACAGGATAAAATAATTCTACATTCTGAGATTATTATACTTTATACCTCACAAACCGAACGTCTCCTATGTGAAATGGAAAGACTTTTCAAAACTATTGAATATAGAACTCTTTGGATTGAATCCCTTGAAACAACAATAACAATATATCGGTGTAATCCCATAAGAGGGGTTTGAATAAGATAGAATGTACGCAAACTTTACTTCTATTTTGTTAGGTACGGAGATCATTTTTGATAGATAGAGACTCAAGAAAAATCAATTCGAAACAGGTTTGAAACGGATGAAACTCCTCAAAGCCCGTTTATTTTGGGCTTTCAGCTTCAACCAATTCCCTGAAGGGCTAGGCCCATAATTGATGAAGAATCCCAAATAACCACCAGGGCTTCTTGTGATAATGGACCAAGCCCATGTATATTCCATCTTTATAATTTTGAAATAGTCTCTTCGTTTCAATTTGTTTGTCTGTTTTTTGACTTGACACGAAGTTTAAAAAAGTAAAGAAGAATTTTGAATAGTGTATGTAGAATGTACCAAAATATGCTTTAATCTCATGATTTAAACATGTCATACAAAATGTTAGAATAAAGAATTGCCAAAAAAACAAAAGAGGCTTATTTTTTTAGCAGACTAATAAGAAAGTAAGACAAACAAATTAAAATGAAAAATAATATTTTTTGAGTTTTTTACACTGTATAACCACTCATAAAAATAATAGCCAGAATTTTTATTTTTTTTAATATTGTAATATATAAATAATATACATACTTTATACATAATAAGTGTATCCCTTTGTATAGTGATTAGATTCACATTATATACAAATTTAAACATCTTAATCTTAATAAAAAATTACCGAGTCTAACTAATTAAACCTGACAGGCAGATGAATATGGATTATGTAAAGATTACAGATGCAATATCACATGGCCAGTGAGAAACAAGCCTAGCATTTTATAGTATTTAAATATTAAATTAGAAATGTAATGTTAATATCAATTTATTTCGAGTCAACTATATAAATAATAAATATTGATCATAAATGAGATTTTTTGGGGGGTAATTAATCTGCTTTAGACCTACCTTTATCACATAGGATGCTTAGTTAAACATTTGATATTTATTTAATTTATGTCTAATCAATATGTTTAATTTGAATAATATAAAAATATTTTTTTAGTTTGAGTTAAATAATGTTTTACATTATTATAAATTGAAGTGTTGATAAGTATTTTTTATGGTGGAGAATATGTGAGTTTATAAATAAAATATTTTAACAGATTTTTTATTTTATTTTTTGTTATCAAAATTAGTTGTGCATGAAATTCATTCACTTATCAAATTCAAATTTTGATAATAAATAAATCTTGATAAGAAACATTCTCCTATTTTAATATTTATGTAAATTTAAAGATCGATAAATATTGAATACAAAATGATTATTAAAAAATATCAATTATTTTTGGAATGTAGGCTAGATTGGTATTATCTCAGATCCAATGGGCCATTTCTTATCTGGTTGTTACTTCCTAATCCCGTCCTTTACCTATAAAGCTATAACAACATTCGTCATATTTCTCTATTCTCCCTTACTTTTTCATCGTAACGGTTTCTTATTTAATGTTCGATACTTTGATTAATTAGGATTTATATATATATAAATTTTATAGTGTAAACATGTTTTTATCAAAAAATGTTTTTCTTTAGAATTCAAATTAGAGATGTTGTTAAATAAGAAATATTAAAAAAAAATATATGATGTATTTAATTTTTTGATCGATAACGTTTTCGACCTATGTATAATTAATATATGTATTAATCACAATACTAGTCCTATATATAATACATCATCAATCAACAATACTAAGTCACTTCCAATTCTAATACGTCCAATTAACTTGATACTACAACCATACAAATCAAAACGATCGATAAAAAGTAATCTTTTAATATTTTTTGAAATTTCAAGAATAACCACAATTGCTATAACCTTTGTTCTTCGGATGATCACTCTCTAGGTGAGCACATTATGTGCATTGTATAATAGCTTGCAAATCACATAAAAAATGTAAATCATACTAGGCAAGTGCTATACGACATACTCGATTCAAAAAACGTTTAGGGGGAATCGATCTCATGAAGAGTACCACTTCCAAACCAACTTAGTCATCCTGAAAAACTTATCTCTCAACATTTCTAATATACAATTTATTTACCTTTTCGCTCTTTGTCGGCGGTTAAGAAATCAACAAATCAGATTGCTCATTGCTTGCTAAAACATATGTTTCTATGTCTGAGTTGATGGAGTGGGATACTAACCCTTCATCTTTCATTCCCAATGTATTCATTTTCGATTTGAATAATGCTTTCATACACTTTACCAAACTACCCCTCCATCCCCCATTTTGTGAAAGTACTTGAAGGGTAATGTTGGTCATTTGATGTAGATGGCTTTGTTTCTCGTAATCATCGACGAAGATATGACGTTTGGGTAGGTAAGTACTAAAAGTTAAAAAACTTCAAAACAAAAGCACCAAAACACGTGTTGAATTTTTTGGTTATGAAAATATACACATCAAACTCAAAATAATAATAAAAACAGATAATAAAACCAAAGAAGAAAGAAGCAAAATATTGTTTTGGTTGTCTCGTGAGTACCCACTGAATATCTCAAAATGGCATTGTCCAAACGGCACTAATATCTTTTGTTTTGTTTCTTCTTTGATGTTCGATATTATATCATAATTTGATTTATTTAGATTTATATTGTATAAAATTTTATTTGAAGGAAAGTGCTCACTATTAAAGATTTTTATACTCATAACTCAAATCTGAGAATTTTAATTAAGAAAAAAGCAGCTTCATCTGCTACACCATCTCTGTTGATGGTGCATTAATATTGTACTTTATTATTAGTAGTAGAAATTCTAAGCACAAATACAAATGTTGTAAAAGACGAATCAAATATTTACTTCAAAAATGAAAATTTTGAATCTTTTCAAACACAACATTATTAAAAGTTAATTCAAAGTTGAAATGAAAAATCTAAATAATTTAGGATTTATTTCTATTGTTCTCATTTTTTTCCGTATTTGCTTTATATACTTGTATGATATAACACATGCATTAGGACTTACAGTATTAATATTTTTTTACATTCATTTAATTTAACACTTTCTAAAAAAAATAAGAGTACATACCCTTTATTAGTGCTTTACAAAACATTTTGCAAATGTTTGGTACAATTCCTTCACACACTACACATGTGTTGTTTAATTCTCAAAGCTTACCTCTAAACAACATCAAAAAACAAAATTATTTTTCCAAACTAGAGTAGTGGGAGATATTTTCTTACTACTATTGAGATTGAAAGTATTTATAGGAATTTTACTCTACATATGGAGTATTACTCCATCGATCCATTTTACTTGTCATATTTTTCTTTTACATATTTTTTAAGAATACAAGTTAAAAAGTATAATTTAATTGATAACAACAATGACATGTACAATATAATTTTATAAATAAAGTTTGAAGAGGATATACTATACATTGATTTTATCCCTATTAAAGTAGAGAGACTATACTGTGAAGACAATTGACTCAAAAGAATTGTAATCAAAACACCGAAAGAAAAATAACGACAACAAAAGAAAGAAACAACTATCATTCCTATTATTTATTTAATTTCATTTTAAAATTATCATCTTTTTGCTACATTAATATCCCTCTTAACATTTGTTGAGTGAGAATAAAGGTAAAAGTTAATAATTAATTATATCTTAGTTTTTAAAATAATAAATATTTTAGAACATTTATTTCTAATTAAAAATATGACAACTAAAATAATCTTAATTTTTTTTTTACTTCCTATAACAATCTCTCTATAACAAAAACGAGTGGTCTATTTATATTGTTTGAACAATTTTCACTTTCTAAGTTGACTTTTAAATTTAAATTAAACTTAAGATCTATTTATTTAAAGAAATTTAATTATATTAGCATTAGCCCTTATTATTAAACACTCAATGCTTATCAATTATTTTTTAAAATTTTTAATCATCTAATCCAAACAAACTCTTAACAAATAAATTATATATATGTTGCACATGATTTAACTATTTGATATAGTTACTAACACAAAAAACAAAATAGCTAAAAAGGAAAAAAATAAGCTAAAAATGGACAAAAATATCACACTTCCCTTTCTTTACTGTTGCATAATTAAAACAGTCAATAAATATTTATAGGTCTAATCTTTATGCTTATTTGTAACAGTTTTTATTTTTTATTTTTTATATATTTATAAAAATACCATAATCTCCTCACTACCTCACCTACCTCCCACTCTTTATTGCAAAAAAATAAAAAATCAATATTATTTTCAAGAATTAATACTAGCAGAGAGAAATTTTTTTTAGAAGAGATCTGAAGAGGGGTCTGACTAGTTTCTTCTCTCAAAAAATCTCTCTTTTGAACGGCCCTCCCTAATTTTTGTCAAAAAGGGTATAATAGAGGGAGGGGTAACAGTCTTTTCTCAAAATCTTTGCATTTTGTTTTTGCTATACTCAGTAAGTCTTCGCCAATTTTCAGTTTTGATTTGTTTCTTCACTGTTTCTTCTTAGTTTAACTATTTCTTCTTTTGGGGGTTTCTTTTCGATCTGTACTGATCTTGATCCTTTTTAGGTAGTTTTTGTTTCTTTGTGTTTAATTTCAGTATTTATGATGTGGGTTTTGTGTTTTAGGTTGAGGGTTGCTAAATTTAGCTGTTCTTGATGTAAAAATCTGATCTTTTTTGTGTTTCTGCTACTGATTGTACAAAAATCTGTCTACTGATTGTACTTGGGTCTTTAATTTTGGTGTTAGTGATGTGGGTTGTGTGTTTTAGGAGGAGGGTTGCTTAAATTTAGTTGTTCTTGATGTTAAAATCGGATCTTTTTTGTGGTATGTCTACTGATTGTACTTGGCTCTTTAGTTTTGGGATTGAGGATGTGGGTTTTGTGTTTTAGGAGGAGGGTTGCTTAAATTTAGCATTTCTTTATGCAAAAATCTGATCTTTTTTTGTGCTCTAGCTATATGTGTACTGATTGTAATTGGGGATTTGAGCTGATTTTTTAGTTTGTTTTTGCTTTGTTTTGCATCAATGCAAGGATGATTTGGTTTCTATCGGATTCATTTTTTCTATTCGATGGGGTTTGTTTCCTTGTCTTTAATTTTAGTATTAATGATATGGGTTTTGTTTTTTGGGAGGAGGGTAGCTCAAATTTAGCAGTTCGTGATGCAAAAATCTGATCCTTTTTGTGCTCTAGCTATATGTGTATTGATTGTACTTGGTGATTTGAGCTGATTTTTTAGTTTGTTTTTGCTTTGTTTTGCATCGGTGCACAGTTGATCTTTGGTTTCTAGTGGATTTAGTTTATCTTTGTTAGAGATCTAATAGTTGCTTTTGATTTCGAATTTGGATTAGTCTGTATGTTGCTTCCTCTTGTCCTTTAAGGTTTATGGGTTTTTTCTTATCCAATTTCCTTCTTTTGTTTGCTGTTAATGTAAATGGGATCGTTTTTTCCTGTGCTCAGCTTCTGAGATGATGACTCTGAAATTTTCTGTTGTTTATTGATCTCTCTGACCTCTGGTATATTGAGTCTCGAATGAGTAGCTGCTCTCTTAATCAAAGATCTATTTTTATACTGCTTCATAGCTTGATCATGGATTATTAGGATTCCCTGGGCTGAATCATTCTGCACCAATGGTTTAAAAGTTTAGTCCATCTTGCCCAATTTATGGATAACCTTGGGGTCTGGGCCGTATAACTTAAAAGTCTTCCATATCGTGTTATTCTTTCTGTCATCAATTATCGTGTGTCTTCTTGATGCATCTTTCTCACTTGTGTAGTAGTTTGAACATAATTTGCTAACGTATTCAATCTTTGCTTCAGGATCAGGCACTTCTCGGTTTGTAATTCATTGAAATATGGGTGTAGAGGTGGAAGCTAAGTTAGTTCATGTTCCAGTTGAAGCTGGAAGTGATCAGATCAATCTTCTGAAAGAAAATGGAATGCCGAATCATGTTTCAGGGATTACTGAGCCAATAAAATTCGGCTCTCATGGGACTGACGAACCTAAGAAGGAGGAAGTAAGCAGAATTCCTGTGAGCAATGTTCCAAAGGATGCGGTTGAGGATTGGCCTGAACCTAAGCAAATCCATTCGTTCTATACTGTTAAATTTCGGAGATTTGACGACCCAAAACTGAAGGCCAGAATTGAACTGGCTGAAAAAGAGCTACAGAAAAAGAACCAAGCTAGATCTCAGATCATTGAAAAATTGAAGGCCAAAAGGGTAAGTTTTTTGGTGAATCTTCCTTTAGCTGTACATTTCAAGAGCATATTACTTGGTATTTTCTTGTATTGTCAAAATCGTGGAGTTGTTTATGACATGATCCTAAAATCAGATTTTTACTATGTTTTGCTGTGTTGAACTGGAAGTATTATAAAGTTAAAATGAAAGATCTTGTTATCCTACAGTTTTAACTAATTTATGCAAATTCAGCAAGCTTTAGTAAGTTGATATTGCCAATTGCATGACCCATTTTGTTAGTTGCCAATTTTTTTTCCAATTTCTGGCCTTGTGGGAGTATGGCGGCTATAATTAAATGGTCTTTGAGTATTTTCAGGCTGAAAAATCAATTTTCATTGAACAAAGGAAAGCCCTCAGTGCTGAGAATAAGGAATTTTGGAGTGCTATTGATGGTAAGATAAAGGAAATGGTACCTCTGCATGAGGCCCTGGGCCAGCTCCGCGGTTCTAGGAATGCAGGCCGAGAGAGGGGTCCTACAGTGTGTTCATCTGAGGAGGAGCTCAATCATCTTGTAAGCATTCGTTTATAACTTTATTTAATAGGTTTGTTTTGTCATTATTTGCGTTCATTCCTCAATTTCATATTGTACACAAATAATGATAATATGACATTTTCATTCTGGCAACTTTGTAGATTAAGGGTCTGCAATACCGCATTCAGCATGAAAGCATTCCTCTGAACGAAGAGAAGCAAATTCTTCGGGAAATCAAACAACTTGAAGGAACAAGGGAAGATGTTAAAAAGGTTGCTGCTGCAAGGGCACAAATTCATGAGACGATGGGTGAAAAAGAATCAATCCAGAACCAGGTCAAAGTAAGGCCTTTATGTTATGTTTCTCTTATACAGATGCAAATATTTAGGTTTCGTGGCTGAAGCTTATCATGTTAGTTTGCTGTAATCTGCATATGATAACTGCTAACCTGCCACCGGTGTTGTAGCTTATGAATGTTGGCTTGGATGGAGTTCGTAAGGGGCAACAGGAAGTTAAGGGCAGGCTTAAGATAATAGATGATCAGATTGATGCCATAAACAAACAGATCGGCATATTGGATGAGGAATTGAAGGGCGTTGTGGAGAAGAGGGACAAGACTTATGAACATATTCTGGAATTGAGAAAACAGCGTGAAGAAGGGGTATGCTGCTCTGCTTCCTTGTTGATTGAAATGTCTTACTATTTTGGTTAAAAAAAGGGTTTATGGTATATGCTATGCTCAAATTCAATCCGATTAAAACAAAAAAAGATTCAATCCCATTGTTTACCTTCGGTGAATCGTCAACAATCAATTACATACGAGATGCTTCAATTACTGTGCTTCTACTTGTTACTGTTTTAATGCCATATGCTACCCATCTATGGTCTATTTGATCTATATGTTTCCATGTTTGATTACATATTTTTGTTGTGTTGCGTTGTCCTATGTTTATCCCTGTATTTTTGTAGTTGCCTTGTGTAGGAATTTTATGAGTGATCAGAAAAATTTCTCCGTCGTCTACACTATTTTTTGTTAGGAAATCATAGCAGGTAGAAACATTTCATTACTGGTCTAGATACACGCTTCACGGGCGCTGGTAAGTGACATGATGGTTGCCTGGAATTTTATAGAAATGATGACTTCTGGTTTTGCTCATATATGAGGATTTCTAACTTGCTAGTGTCTTTCGTGTATATTTGACTGACTACCGCAACCGTCCTTGGTAACAGCTTCTAGAGACACACACACACACACCCAAAAGAAAAAAAACAGTTAAAAGGATGGCAGCTGAGAGGTAAGGAAGGTTGCTCTTCCTAAAAAGGAATAGAAAAGAGTAGGAAATTTTACATCTCAAGGGAGAAGCCAGTTGATTTGTGTATGTCAACTCTCTGAAATCTTTCACGGGCGTTGTTATCTGTAAAAAAATTGAAATGTTTTTTTTTATTACTGCAAGCGTCTAGAGAAATAGTCTCTAAACTTATGTAGTCTTTATAACCTATTTCCTTCAATTTTCAGAATTCTTCTTTCTACCAAAACTCCAACGTGTTGCACAAAGTGAAACAACTTGCTGATCAAAAGGATGTTGGAGCCCTTAAAGAGCTCTCAGTTACAGAGGTATGATGTATTTTTCACCGGTAGTTGTTATATTTATGTGTTTAGTATTGACAATCATCTTTTTTTCTTTCACTAGGTCGACAAGTTCATTTCTCTTTGGTGTGGTAGTAAGTCTTTTAGAGATGACTATGAGAGGAGACTCTTGCAGTCGCTTGATATTAGGCAGCTGAGCAGGGACGGCAGGATGAGGAATCCTGGTGAAAAGCCACTGGTGTTACCAGAAGCACCTACTGTCTCCCGTGCTGAAGTTCCAGCAAGAGCTAATGCAAAACCAGTTAAGGAAGATCATGCACCCATTGATGCTGCTCCGATTCAGAAAGAACAGCAAGAGGCGAGTGGCAAGCAGCTGAATGATGCTCGTGGTAAAAACTCAAAAAGCACAGAGAAAAAAGCTGTCATTGTTGATGACGAGGAAATCTATGGTTTGGACCTACCCAAGGATATTAAGCCCAAGAAATCCGAAGTTGATGAGGCAACACTGAAGGAGATGAAGAAAGAGGAGGAGATAGCTAAAAATAAACAGGCTATGGAGAGGAAGCGTAAGTTGGCCGAGAAAGCAGCTGCAAAAGCTGCAAAGAAAGCTCAGCTAGAAGCTGAAAAGAAGCTCAAGGTAATTCTCTCTCTGATTCTTTATAGTCATACCATCTATGTAGCTCGGACTCTTCAAAAATGTCAAACGAATCCAACGGGTGCAGCATCGAAAGTGAAGAATCCCCACAACTTAGCTTACCATTTCCTTGTAGTTTTAGGTTGTGAACGTTTCAGATTAGCTTCAGACTTATCTTGTTACTTTTGATTTCTTTCAGGAACGTGAGAAGAAAGCAAAGAAGAAAGGTGGATCTTCTGCTGCTGGTCAGGAACCAATCGAGGAACCAACTGAAACACCCGAGGAAATTGCTGAGGAAGAAAATGCAGAGGAGACTGTTGAAACAGCCGTTGCACCCAAGGTCAAGTCACGGAAAGAGAACACCATCAGGCACAGAGCAACACGTGCAAGAGGCTCCGAGCTTCCCAAATCTATACTAAAGCGCAAGAAAGCAACAAACTACTGGCTATGGGCAGCTGCTCCTGCTGCACTCGCGATTCTGGTACTTCTAGTCATCGGATACATGTATCTTCAAAAGTAGAAAGAGATGGGGAGACTGGAGAGTGAAAAACAAAACGAAAAAACAAAACTTTGGCTTTAGTTTTCTTTCTTTTACAATACTGCAATAGTAAGTACTGTTTAGTTTGATCATAACAATATTTCTTTTTTCTTGCATCCTATATAGTTTAGGATGGAAAACTCATAAATGTGTTGCTGGTAGTAGATGTGCGGCCTATCTTGAGATTACTTACTGAGAGAGAGTCTACATGTTTTTATTTTTGTTGCTGTAGTTGCAATTATATTGACATTTTGCTTAATCACTTGTCATGTTAGACTTTTTAAAAATTATTATTCCTCTACTCAGCTAGCATTTGATCATAGATTTAGTTGAAACTTGAAAAAAATGAATTTTGTGAGCCTTGATGTTGTGGTTGGACATGCCATTCGAAGCTTTTGTTGGTATGGACTATATTTTTAAAAGCCTACTTTCAAAATCTATGATCAAACATGAGTTCGTTTTCAAGATGGTGACTTGTTGGACTACTAAATGGCACAAAATTTGTATAACGCTATAATAATATCACCAAGAAAGCTTTATAACAGTTATGTTCCTGATATTATTAAAATATTTATTTCCTTTTATCATAATTTGTTACTGTTCTCTATAAAATCTATCTGTTTCATTTGTTAAAAAAATTTAATTCTTTTTAATACCGTGCAAGGTTTATATGAAATGTAAAGATTTTTTATATTATTGTGGTCAAACGGATTAAAAATAGAATCATAATCCATTCAGACCTTTTTAAGAGTGTTAAAGGTCATGAAGTTTGTTATAGTACTATTTTGCATTGATCAATTTAACGGGGTCATTTGAGACAGAAACGAGGAATATGATATCCCTCTTGTCGCACTATTAAAGAGTTCGAAGCAAAAAGGATAAACAAAATTTGTCAAAATTTTTAAAAGGGCAATAAAATTAATTTTAGAATCAAGAGGACAATATTGTAATGATTAAATTAATGTCTAAATTAGAATGGCCGCCACAAGGCGCGAATTGCACCTTGCAAGGCGCAGGAAAATCAGCGCAATAAATTTTATTTCATTCTGATTAAAAATCAGATCCTTGCTGTAAATTTTTTATATACTAATTGGTATATGTAAAAAAAAGTCTATCGAATACTGATCTTTTTAACTCTATAATATTAGTACTAACTTTAAAACTTCCTTAATAGGATACATGATTTCCCATAAAATCTATAACCTGCTCTAACTCATACTGCTAAAAGGAAATTTGCTGCTTTAAAATTCCTGCGCATTGCACCTTAATGGAGCGCCGGTTGAGGCAACTCCTTTTAGCAAATTTCCTGCTCTGCTCTAAATTAATGATAAGTTCTATTGACAATTTCCTTTGTGGTGAACAACAAATTTTGTCCCAATATTGCCTTTGAGTGGGATTTGACATACAACATTTTCTTTTTTCCTTTTTGTAATGAAAAGGAAAAATAGCATGTTATACTATTTGATACTCTTTGGGCTTTGTTTTGGTTATAATGATAGTGTTAATGGTCAATTTAAGTTCACATTATCAACTCGTAATAATTATGTCTCGATTCCAAATATGGTGTAATTGGTAATATAAATTTTTCACTCTAAAACAAGTTGTTATTAGTCATTCCAAAGGAGACTAATATGATAGCAGTCAATGACAGCTCAAGTTAATTTTGGCCTAAAGTCAAAAACAAATTCGAGACTTAGCTTTTTTTAAAAAAAATAAAAATTCAAAGTTATTTTTTCTCTTTAATAAAAAACTTTATTTTTTTCTATGGTTTTAAACTATAGATATATCAAAATATTTTTTAATCTTGTGGTCTTAAACGTGTCATGTGTAAGTTAAATTTAAAAATTGACAAAAAAGAATAAAATATTCTTTAATGTTTCGAAATGAACTAAAAGAAAGACACAATATAATTTATTTTTTGTTAAAAAATATTGGATAATATTTATAATAATTCTATTATTATTAAAAATGGAGCCCTCAAATTTGGAGTCTAAGACGATACCTCATTTATAAAGACATTGAGCCGCCCCGGGTGGTAGCAGATAATCAGATATTCTAGGAGTACATGAAAGGAAATCTATGGAACTAAATATGGATATTAATAATTCTTGTGTTTTTGTAGCATTATTTGTAATATATCCTATTGAAATTAATTTGTTAAGTAAGCTTAGAATGGCTGCTGGTACTTTAATTGGATTTCCATCAAATTAAGTACACTAATTGTATCTATATATTTTTTTTTGCTAGAAAGAACCACACATTAATCATGATTATGATGACATTAATTACCGTATTAGTTACGCAGAATTTTTTTTAAAAAAAACTTTGGTATAATTCCTTAGGACTTGCACATTACATAGACATTACTAATTATTATTTTTATTTAATTTAAAAGGATTCATGAGTAATATTAAAATGGGAATTTAGCAATTTGTTTAATTACATACCTACTTTTTAGGTTTTTGTTTTGTTTTTTTGGTTGAGTTTTTGATTTAAAGAATGAGTTTTATACCCTTAATAACCAAATATCATTCCGATTAATAAACTTTTTGGTAATAAAGAAAAAAAACGACTAAATGATCAAGAGAAAGAAGCCAAACTAAACAAACCTTACACAATATAGTACTCTAGCAAATGCAGTCAATATTTGATTAGAAAAACTAGCAGACTGATCATTAAATAGATACAAATAAGTAATATATATTATGACGTGGGTGTAATGTAGACATTCTATCCTGATGATTTTAGAGCTCGAACCTGAAATCAATAAGTCACCTGGAGGCTGGAGACTACTTTGCCTTGTTCCTAGCCAATTATTTAAATGGTCCAACAACAACATACCCAGTGAAATCCCACAAGTGAGGTCTAGAGAATGTAGAATGTACGCAAATCTTATGACTATACCTCGTTGAAGTAGAGAGGTTGTTTTCGAAAGATCCTTGGCTCAAGTGCAACAAATCTCGGTGTAAAGTAGGAGACAATGAAGAGAATATATCAGACAACAAGGAACAATGCAAAAATAACCAAAACATAAAAAAATCATGTTACTCGAAATACCATAGTCCATAAACAACATATTAGGATAGATCATTATTAAAAATAATAATAAACAATGATTAACCAAAAACAAGAACTACAATAGTACTTAAATGGTAGACTTTTTCAAATAATATAGATTGTTCGGACCAACTTGAAACCTTGAAATTTTTGGTATGTTTGTCACCGTTTCACTTATTTCATTAACGGTTAGATCACACTCTTAAACAAAAATACCAAGAACAAGATCACATACTTTTTATTAATGACAACATAGTCACAAGTATTTCTTCCCTACATAAATCTTTGTATCAAATTGAGCTTGTTGAATCTTACGTACAAAAACTAGTCCTCCTCCTCTATGCAAAAAACATTAAAAAAAAACTTAATAGTAATGATATATATTACTTACTATATGGACTCACTCAACCAATTTCAGATTCCACTCATGAAATTACACTGAATATGTTATTATCGTATCAACTCAACCCATTATAATCCCCTTTAATTAAGCATAGCCACAATATCCATTTTCACATTTCACCCCAGGCTTACAAACTCTATTACATTTGCCACAATTCTTAGGATCATCAATCACTCTAGTACATACCCCACCACAACAACGTTGAAACAAATTACATTTATTTTGACATTTTCCACAATTGTTCATGTCACCTAACACATTTCTACAATGTTTCTTACAACAATAAAGTATACTCGTCCCTTTATTTGCCGATACTCCATCGCAAATATTATTACGATTCGCGTCACAACTTGCTCCTTTTTTGATCGTTGTTACTTTTTTCGAGCTCCTCAAGCTAGTAAAAGACGTATCGAGGGTGTAAATCGATTCTTCTTCATCATCGTAGCGAAAAAGAGAGTTTGGATTAGCATTTGTTGATGAAATAAGGAGAATAATGGCAATGAATTTGAGTAAAATGTATGCCATTTTTTTTATAAAAAAATGTGAGTGAAATTGAAGTATGTGATATATGTCTTATATATATGATTTTGAGTTGATGGTTGTGTGATAAAATATTCCTTGTTTTAAGGGAGGAATTGTTCTCTGCTTGTGGCAGAATTAATTAGATGGAAAATTGTTAATTAGTTAATTAATTAGTGAAAAGCTCTAGATCCTAGTGACACATATAGCTATGAATCTCATGAGGATTCCAAGGAGTAAGTTTAACCTTTATAATTAAAAGAGGTAGTGGAATAATTAAATGTATTAATTAACATTGCTTGAAAAAGTCTAAATCGACTTTGGAAGTGTTTCTAGCATGAAACAAAAATATTTTGTATCTAACTAAGTTTTAATATGAAGTGATCGTCCAAACAAAAGCAAGCTTTGTGATGGATTAATCCAAAAAGTTTATGCCAAATACTTCTTTATGATTAGAGGTTCGCAAAAAGTTGTATGCAGCGGAGTGATAAGTACTCATTCATCTTCAATTATAAATTATCTTTATGATTAGAAGTTGGCAAAAAATTGTTATAAGTAGTGGAGTGATAAGTACTCATTCATCTTTAATTAGAAATTTTAGATTCCAGCCCTTTAAATAAAATCATCTTTCTTTGGTGAAATGTGTTTACCCCTCAAATGGGACTTTCCGATTCCATATTCAAATTAGTTGGACCCCAAAGCGAGCGCAAAAAAATGATAAAATGGAATAGCATTGCATTGTGCCTTCCATAAAAATAGTCAATTTTCTGATGTAATGGAAAGAAATAGGGAAGATTTAGTGAAACTCTGCTCATTAAATAAGCCAATTATTCATGCCGCTCTGTCATTATCGTGAGTTGTTCACTTTCATTACATCGTCTGATTAACTATTTTTATGTAAATAATAAATAGTTACTCAAGTATGAATAGAATCGCCTTACAAACAACCTGCTATAACATGTTAAATTACTCCGACAATATATAAATCTTTTCTTACATATTTTTTAAATCTTACTAATTAAAATTCTTTGTATACTATCATAGGTTAACACGTCATTACAAAGTCTTAAATGGTCATTAAGATGAAAAGGCCAAAAGGGTGTGTGTGGTGGTAGAGTGAAGAGTAATTTAGGTGCCATAGTTTAAAGAGACAATAGCAAGAGATTAATCTTGCTTAATACATAAGCCTAATATATATTATTATTATTCACGTTGAAAGATCCGATTTCTCGGCGGGCAAAGCGCGAGGCACTTGGTTTCTCACGGCCTCTCATGCTAGATCTCAGCCGACGAAAGGTTTAGTCAATTTGGAAGCGCACGATAGGTGATTTGTATTATCATTACTCGATCGGTTACACACGATTATTACGTATTGTTTCATAATATATCATACTGTGTTATATTGTGATGTATCATATTAGATTGCTTTTAAAGGAAAAATTACATGGTTAAGCAAATAAATATTAGTTAACTAGTCATCATAACTATAGTTTTAGTTAATTACTAGTCGCGATCAACATTCAGTAATAATTACGTGAGCTGGGATTTCGAGTTTGTATAATTCACACATTTGTATAATTCAGAATTTGTATGATATGATTTGTATAACTTTTGTATAATGTAATTTTGTATAATATAATTTGTATAACTGTTTAAAGTTAAAATGTTTGTATTTGTATAAATTCGTTATTTCGAGTCTATATAAAAATAACTCAATTATACAAACGTACCCGCCAATTATACAAACTCACCCACGAATTATACAAACGAGACAACTTAAAATGTAGCTACAACTCGTAATTATGCAAACTATAGTTAAATATGGAGCGTAATTAAGTTTATTATAGTGGCTATTTGCGAAAATTTCCCTTGTTTTAATGAAGAAGAACCTACATAATTAATTAGACATACTTCACTGCGATATATACTATAATTATCTACAATTTCAAAATATTATGTATCTTACCACTAATTAAGAGTTATCTACTATATATTGAGGAGGATATACTTAGATACACGTATTTTTGCTATCAGATATACTAAAATAGAAAGAGAAGCGAACAAGATTCGTTATGTATCCTAGATACATGTGAATTACACTACATACACATTAGATACATGTATATGTATGTATCTGGTGTGATTCACAAATACCAGATACATAGGAGAGTAGTGAGCGAGATGGTAGAGAGGCGAGCGAGATTTGTTATGTATCTCATATACATGCGAATCCACTTGGTTACAAAGTATCTACAATAAATTACACATAATTTTGATCCCATGTATTTCAAGATACATGTTTCTGAAAACGCATTAAAATCTGGTAAGATACGTAATATCGCAAACTAGTGTGTATCTAAGTAATTAAGTCCTAAAGTAGTGAAATTTATGTAAGTTTCCCTTTAATGAATACAATGTTTGAATAGATTATTTCTGTTGTTAATTACATAATGTCACACATCAACAATTTGAATGATGAACATACAAGAAAAGTAGAGTATGAGGTGAATTATTATAAAACGATATGTAATAAAATGAGAAGAAAATAACAAGGTAACAATATATAAAATGTGACTTTATGAATTTAAACAATACAACATGATAAAATTTATGCTAACATTAAAACAATTATTTATTATTTAAATTAACAATACAATATGACGAGCAAATGAGTATACTATTGTTGTAAATTAAGACCGTAATCACTGCTGAAAAAGGGAGTATATCACATGGTTGACTTCTCTTAGCTCAATTTTATTCACATGCCCTCAGCCACCCCATTTCAATTAGTAAAATATTGTACTACATTAATCACTCAAGAAAATTAAATAATATTCTGTACACTAAATTACATTTTTACAAAAATTATACTAAGAAGTCTTTTTTGTCAATACGGGGCAATAAGAGTATCATTAACCAAATTTTTTTTGAAAAAATTACAGAAATTTCACCTTTTAGTTTACTTATTACCATTATTTTCTATAAGTTTTATAAATTTTCAAAATTCCTCATTTTCGCGCATCAGATTAATGTATCTCGCGCATTAGATTAATGTATCAACGCTTACATTATTGTATCTCGCGCACTTATATTATTGTATCTCGCACATCAGATTAGTGTATCATGTATAAAATATACATCAGATTTGTGTATCATGTACAAAATGTACATCAGATTAGTGTATCATGTATAAAATGTAATGTATCTTACTTAACAATTAATGTATCTCGCACATCAGATTAATGTATCAACGCTTATATTATTGTATCAGTTTTGAGAGATTTCTGTAATTATAAACTTTTAAGGGATAAATTGTAATTTTGCCTTAAAAGTATGTGATTTCTGTAATTTGCCTTTTTTTTTTTTAGTAAAATAAATTAACTTATATTAACTTTAGAGAAAATGTACATGGGAGTTAGAATTCTCGTTCTAAACTTAGAACTAGAAGGATGATTAACATTAGTCGTACTTATATTACTGACATTACAAAAACTTTCAGAGAAAAAAAAGCTGTGAACGAATTACAAAAACATCCTTATTTGTATTGGATGGAGCATGTGCCATTACTATTGAATTGGTGTAGAGACAAACTGTGTAAACTTTTTCTTTTAACTGACTTTCTAGTCTATTTTTATTTCCATTTTTAAATTTATTTATTAAGTTCCATTGTTCTTTTCTCTAAAAAAATAATTCATTTTGGAAGAGTTCAAAACCTATTAATTATTAGCTCGTAGTCTAGTTTACGTGTTGACTAATTATTTGTTTTTTTACTGCTGACATAGCTAGTGGACTATATAGTTTTTTTCTAGTCTCAATGTATGATTCAAATCCAGCTGGTTTATCAAATCTCGTTAGTTAAGTCAAGGTAAAACACATACAACAACAACCACTATAATATACTCTACGTAAATTAAATTCAGGATGATATGATATACGCAAATTTTACGAATCTCTATCGTTGTGGGTCGGAGGTTGATTCAAATAGACCATCGCAAGTAAAAATAGCCCAAAAATGATGATATTGTATGTCTTTAGCTATTTGATAATCTTAACCACAAGTAGATAGTCCATATTCACTAGTATTTGTTATTATTATTTTTTTGTTTCTCCAAAATAAAAAGATTTTCCGTTGCTGGGACTTGAACCCGGGTCTCTCGGGTGAGAGCCGAGTATCCTAACCAACTAGACTACAACGGAATTGTTCTAAGAAGTAAACATTTACTATATAGAGGAATATATGCAATGGTGGATTAATTCCTTGCAAGAGGTGCATGTTTATAGGCCGGATAAGATAATTGCATTTAACAATTTGGTGAATATGTCATCAATTTTCACATATACTAATCTACTATCTAACCATTAAGATATTGATCGATTTGATATAGGTTTAGCTATATATATAAAACTATTTTAAAGTTTATTTGATGCATATTTGAACCAAAGAAAAAGATATACAGGTGCTTCTAAAGTACTTTATTATATTAAATAGTATAAATATATGTAAATTTAATATATAGTTCTTAACGGGATAACAATGAAATCGATAAGGAACATAAGTAAACCATATACCCGCATCATTAAGCCATTAACTACAAAATCTCAAACTATTCCTCAACCATTATTCTGATAACATGCTTTCAATAAATCAATAAGCTTATTTTGCGGATCGGTTACTAGTTAGGAAAAACTATCTCATTAAATAAATATTACTGCCATAAATACTAATCCACTCTATAGTTTGAATTAATTACATAGTCTCACTAATTAATAATGTTGTACGTACCATGTTTCAAATCGGATTACTAAATACATAGGGAGAGAGACGAGCTGGAGGTCGGTGTATCCTAGATACATGCGAATCACACTATATTCATATATATGTGATACCATATACATTTTGAAATACATCGTGATAGGAGAGAGGCGAGAGAAGTGAGTGAGAGAGTTAGTGCATATCAGATACATGTAAATCATGCTTGGATACAATGTATTTGGAATAAATTACACCTAATTTGATCCACATGTATTCGAGAAACATGTATATGGCGAAGTAAATATGGTATGAAAGGTAATTTCAAAAACAAAAGTAAAGACACATAATTAGGCAGTGAGATTTGTATTGTTTGCTGTATTTGTTATGGTTCAATTTTGAACGGCTCTATTTCTTATCGGAAAGAAAAGCCCAAGAAACAATAAGGAGAAATGGGCTTCAATCATCATGATATTTGAGTTGGGCCTCAAATATTAGAAGTGAAAGTTCATTTTCATTGGGCCCTCTTTTTGGTCTAAAATCAAAAGTTAGGCCCAATAAACCCAACGGCTCCCCCACCCCCCACCCCCTACACCCGAAAATTCGAATTCAAAATTGATGAAAAATCCCCCTTTAGGCTCGTAGTCTCTTATTTTCCTCCATTGTTACGCTCCAATCTCCATCAACAATGGCTACCACCAATAGCTTCCTCAATACACCAACCAAAACTCCAACTAGTACTTCCATTTCCAAAAAACATCACCACAAGCAGCATGCCGCGGATCCAAACAGATCGGGTTCAGAATTCAAGGACCGATTTGAGGCCTACAATCGGCTTCAAGCAGCCGCTGTAGCTTTCGGTGAGAAACTTCCGATTCCTGAAATAGTTGCTATTGGTGGACAGTCCGATGGGAAAAGCTCCCTCCTTGAAGCCCTACTGGGATTCCGGTTCAATGTCCGAGAGGTTGAAATGGGTACCCGACGCCCTCTCATCTTGCAAATGGTCCATGACCAATCTGCTTTAGAGCCTCGTTGCCGCTTTCAGGTCTGCTGTACACACACACTCTTTCTCCTTAATCTTTGTTTATACAAGTTGAATGCAAAATATGTTACCACTGAAATAATTTAAAGTGTTACGTGGAAGCTAGCAAAGCAAACCTGGAAAACTTAAATAAGCAGACAAAATGATAACTGTGCCATGTATTGTCATTAGAGCAAAATGGACATAGAGAATTCACATAGCTGACCGCAATTAACTATGCCTCAATTCCAAACTAGTCGGGATTGGTTATATGAATCCTACTTTTGTTTAGAAAATTATCATAAGAAAGTCTGTTTTTATGTTGGTTGTCAACCTACTATAACACCCCCTTTGTTCGAGCTTTATGATAAATGGTATATAGAGATTAGACCTTGGATTTAGAAATTGAGTATCAGTGTGATGTTGGAGATTATCTAGAGAGAGTTAATTGTTGTGTGCTGAATTTAGAGAAGAGGAAATGCTGATATTCTGGAATATGATTTTTGATGCAGGAAGAGGATTCAGAAGAATATGGAAGTCCAGTTGTCTTGGCCTCTGCGATTGCAGATACCATAAAGTCTCGGACTGAATCACTTTTGAAAAGGACTAGAGCGGCAGTCTCTTCAAAGCCTATTGTCATGAGAGCAGAATATGCTCATTGCCCTAATCTTACCATCATTGATACACCTGGATTTGTACTAAAAGTAAGTTACTCCATCTGGATTTGAACATACAGCTACTCGACTAACACACATGTTTTTGGAGTGACTGATTATATTCATCTGGCAGGCGAAGAAGGGTGAACCAGAGAGAACACCTGATGAGATTTTATCCATGGTGAAGTCACTAGCCAGTCCGCCTCATCGAATTATTCTGTTCCTTCAGCAGAGCAGTGTGGAATGGTGCTCATCTTTGTGGCTGGACACTATTCGAGAGATTGATCCCAGCTTTAGGAGGACAGTCATTGTTGTCTCCAAATTTGATAACCGGCTCAAGGTATGAACACCAAGTTTCTTGGCTCACTCTTGCACATATCAAATGTTGTTTTCAATATTCATGATAAGAAGTTTTTGCATATGCTCTAATGTTTTTGTGTCTGTTAACTTTAATAGATAAATAACTACATCATGTGATGAGAACAGAGATTTCTAAAATGCAAATGCAAAATCATTGTTTTTTTTATCGGAAAGAAAATGAAGCTGGGAGAAAGTTATCTCCTGGATTATTGGGGAAGTATGCATGTACAGTGACTGATCATCAATTATAATTCTTAGATGAGAAATTTCATTTGATACATATTTGTCTTCTTTTGGAGCCTTCGTGCTATGGTAAAAGTTGCTTCCATGATCATGTGTCACATGTTCAAGGCGAGGAAAATGGAAATAGCTTCTTGCAGAAGTGTAAGATAAGCTGAGGAAATAGGTTCTTGGTGCACTGGGCTACCTTTTTTTTTCTTTCAAAAACGATATATTTGCCTTCTCCTCTTCCTATTCAATGAATTGTCTTGGATTGGCTTTTCCTCTCACTGTACTAGATCTAATTGTGATATAATCCATGTTCAGGAGTTCACTGAACGCTGGGAAGTAGATCGGTATTTGAGTGCAAGTGGCTATCTTGGGGAGAATACTCGTCCCTTTTTTGTCGCCCTTCCTAAGGATCGAGGCACAATTTCCAATGATGACTTTCGCCGTCAAATATCTCAAGTGGATGCAGAGATGTTACACTATTTGCGTGATAGTGTTAAAGATGGGTTTGATGAAGAGAAATATAGGTCCTATGTTGGGTTTGGTTGTCTGAGAGATTTTTTGGAGGCTGAGCTTCAGAGAAGATACAAAGAAGCTGCACCAGCAACACTTGCTCTGCTGGAACAGCGATGTGGTGAAGTCACTGCTGATTTAGCTAGAATGGAGTGCAAGATAAATGCAACATCTGATGTTGCCCATCTTAGAAAATCTGCCATGTTGCATGCTGCCGCATTATGCAATCATGTGGTCAGTACTGCTTCTAAAATATACATAATATATGTACTCCTAATTAGCATTTTGAGTGATCTGCTTAAAGTGTTACTTCCAGGTTTCCAGCGTATCTGCAATGGTTATGAATTTGCCACTATGTTTTGCTGTACCAAGTTTAATGTATCTTTTAGTGATGAAATTATTTCTGAATTGGTTTTTCTTGTTATTTGATGAAGGAGGCACTTATTGATGGTGCTGCAGATCCAGCCCCTGAGCAATGGGGGAAAACAACGGAGGAAGAACGGTTAGAGAGTGGTATTGGGAGTTGGCCTAGTGTTACAGCTGAAATTAAACCTCCAAATGCGACCCTTCGACTTTATGGTGGTGCTGCCTTTGAGAGGGTGATGCATGAATTTCGATGTGCAACATATTCAATCAAATGCCCACCTGTGTCCAGGGAGAAGGTATTTTCCTTGAAAGAAAAAAAAACTTTTTGTGTTAGAAATTGGGAATTCAATTTAACAGAGTTGGTGACAGGTGGCTAACATTTTGCTTGCTCATACTGGCCGTGGTGGTGGTAGAGGAATTACTGAGGCAGCTGCAGAGATTGCACGAGCTGCAGCTCGATCTTGGCTTGCTCCTCTTCTTGACACAGCTTGTGATCGTTTGGCTTTTGTTTTGGGAAACCTCTTCGATATTTCCATTGAGAAAAATCATGGAAATGACTCCAACAGTAAGAATTCAAGTTGTATTTTTGTCTTGAATCTGAGATACATGCTGCTTCATTAGACTATTTACAATATGAGCTGAAATTTTCTTTCACGAAATGGATAAGCTAACCTTTAGGAGGCCTGTATTTAGTATTAAAGATATCAGTAGGCTTTTGTTTTCTTCTTTCTGTCATCCTTTTTTTAAGATTGTGTGATGCAGTGATAAATCTTAACTGATAGTTTTGAAAAAAGAGTTGCTGTTTATTGAAGCAGAAACAGTTGATGTAGTCCTCTATATAGCATTCTAAAGTTGGAATATCACATGAAGCTCCACGAACTACGGTCGTTTTTTGATGGTTTGAATATCATTTTCTCTATGCAGATGGACATAGACCAGTGGATATGGAAGGATACATTGGTTTTCATGCTGCTCTAAGGCAATCTTACAGCCATTTTATGAAAGATCTATCCAAAGAGTGCAAGCAACTACTCCGACATCATCTTGATTCAGTTACAAGTCCATATTCTCATGTCTGCTACGAGAACAACTTTATTGGGAGTTTTAGCTCTGGTACAAACTCAATGTACCAATTAAATCAAGCCACAGCTAGTCCATTATGTCTTGAGTTATCTGATGGGGGTGCTGCATTGCGCAAAGAAGCAATGAAAGACCAAGAAAACATACCCCCTGAAAAAAGTGCTCAGGAAACCACACCTGGAAAAGTTACAGAAAGCAGGGATGCCCTACGAGAATGCCAAATGACTGTGCCCGAGACCCCATCTCCTGACCAACCTTCCGATGGAAATTATGGTATCAAAAGAGAACTTGGAAACTGTGTCGAAGTTGGAGCAAGAAAACGCCAACCTAGAATTACAGGCAATGCTAGAAACCATTGCCAAAATGGCGAGAGCCTTTTGTTTGGAAATGGGGACAACATATCAAGACCAGTCTCTACTTATGCAGAGATATGCTCTTCAGCTGCCCAGCATTTTGCTCGAATACGTGAAGTTTTGGTAGAGCGCAGCGTGGCATCAACATTGAATTCTGGATTCTTAACTCCATGGTATGCTACTAACTTTCTCTGACCCTATTAGTTTATTGTAAGAATTCCTATATTGTGTGTATATGTATCAACTGTGTATGCATATTAACACTGAATTAGCCTAGATAATTTCTCAATCTCTAGCTACAGACACAAAATTTTAACCCAGGAGTGATTAATATACAACTTATAGTTAGTTTATTACAAGACTGTCATCATACACACCTCCTTGTTGCACATTTTAATTTCTATACTTCATTAAGGTTGTCCAGTAACTACAAAACTGACATTATTTCCTATTTGTCAACAGTCGAGAACGTCTTTTTGTAGCACTTGGGCTGAATTTGTTTGCTGTGAATGATGAAAAATTCATGGACATGTTTGTTGCACCTGGAGCTATAGATTCTCTAGAAAACGAACGTCAATCACTTCAGAAGCGACAGAAAATCCTGCATTCTTGCTTGAATGAGTTCAAAAGTGTGGCTAGAGCACTTTGACAGACAACCAATTTTCACTTATTTGACAAGCTTATTTGGCTTCACATCTGGTGAATCCAACAAATACTCATTAGTAAGTGACTCAGCAATATTTTCATCTACATATCTTGTCAGCATTTTATTCTCTCCCCCCCCCCCCGCCTGTGTGTACCTTAGCTCTAAGGTTCTGTTAAACTCATGAATTGAAGTCCTTTGATGATTTAAGTAAGCTGCAAAAAAGTCATTTCTTTAATATCTAAAGAAAATTTCCAGCTTTACTCATTTTTTTACACCCCATTTGTACTCCTTTGTATCCTATTGGTGGAATGACTTGGGAGGCCTTATGCTTGACTCTGTTTGTCAGTTGGAGCCTTATACTTTGCCAACTGAGTCCTTCAACTCAAAACACAATAGAGCTTATGGTTGGTTCTGATACAATATGAAATAATTTGAGCATTCAACCTTTTACGAATATTTACCCAATCAGCGAGGGACAAGTGTATTCTGTGTAATAGTAATATCACTGCACCTACTTTGACAAATAATGTTGATTTTTCTATGATTTGAAATGAGGATTATAATATCCTTTCTTGAAAACATCATCATAACAATAATTAGTAATATTGACCTTATCAAAAGGTTGTCTCCTTCAAAATATCATTGGTGCTTCCATGAAGTTTACTTTGAAAAATCTAAATTTGTTTTCCAGTTCCCCACTATTGCAGTAGCAAAATACACTTAAAAAAAGGGTATTGAATAATTTTATTTTAAGAAAAATAAAGTACAATTCAAAGTACGAAACTTCCTAAAAATTACAGTAAATTCCTACTTACTATACTATAAGAATAATTAAGGAAATTGACCAGAAAACATAAACAAAATTGTGACAGCTAGATTTTGTCTACTATTCACGAACCTTGTAAGAAAAAAGAAATTATAAAAAATGTACTTTTGAAGTGGTCCCTTTTATCCCTTAAACTGAAGACTCTAGATTTAAATATTTGTATAAATTTGCTTAAACTAATGTCAACCCCAGTTATATTGTTCCTTTCTTAATGAGAGATTTTGAATTAGCAACACTATTTCTCGGTGGAACTTTATCCGACGTGAATCTGTATTAATCGAATTTCAGTACAGATATCAAATACTGAGTGAAAAAATATATTTAAAAAATAATCCACTCATAGATTACATATTCAAATATGGCCTTGCACTTGTTCCTTTTATGTGTTCTAACTCATTCTTTTTGCTATGATTTAAATAAAAGCGAATTCAAGATTTTAAATATTTATAGTGTCAATCCAAACATTCATATACAAAGCAAGTGAATAATGAACAAGCCCATCCGCCATATCTTAAAACAAAGATATTATTGAGTAATTCTATGCATCAAATTTTAGATAGATGAAATAGTTCTTCTTTTTATTGTTAGGATGCGATTTTTTATTATTTTTTTGTGATTTTCTTTCAATTTATTGATCGTTAAGTCAAAGTCTTTGTGCTAAAAAGGGAAAATTAACAAATAATTCGATATTTTAACATCAAAATTGTTGAGCCGCCCTATAGTTATTATGTACTTTCAATAAATAAGATGGAAATATTCTTATTTGACGACAAATTCGGCGATGGACTCTCTCTAAAGTCACTTCGCCAGCTAGTTTGAATAGTGATGTATTTACTATTTCAATGACTTTGAATAATAACAAAATAAGTAACGCCTATAAATATTTTTTTTAAAAAATACATAATTTGATACATAAAATATTTCATTTAGTAGGTCCCGGAGGAGATGTAGACATTCTACTCTAATGCAAGTAGTTAGTTGCTGCTTCAACGGCATGAACATGTGACCTATAAGTAATACAAAGACAACTTTATCGTTGCTCCCAGAGAGAAAAGAGACACAATCACTTATTATTACTATTGTTGTAACTATTATTATTATTATTATTATTATCCTTTTGTTGAACCTAGGGGTGTTCACGGGTTGATTTAAATCGGTTATTGGTCAAGATCAAAATCAAACCAACTTAATTGGTTTTAAAATTATCAAAACCAAATCAAACCAAATATTATATACATTTACCGGTTTGGTGGTTATCGATTTCGGTTTGGTTTGGTTCGGTTATTAACCATACACAAAAATAAAAGAAACAATTAATTCAAAATGTGAAAAAAGTGACAACAATCCATTCAAAACAAAAAATAGTTAGAATGACTTAAATTACCGAACTTTCGATCACTGAATTTACCATCAATAAAACTTTAAAATTCACTATATTGGCCTAGAAGGAAGAGACAACAACATTTTCAGTCCCACAAAGAATTGTCATAAACACTCATATTACATGAAATCAATAAGATAAATGTTTTCGCCTTGGGCATTTTTGCTTTCAATAAGTAAAGTATAAAGAAATTTTAATGAAAACATATATAAGATGTTTAAAATTATTTATAAAAATATTATATTAAGTATGTAAATTAATAAAATATATGTATATAATTCATCGGTTCGGTTTGGTTATTTATTAGATTTTTTCGAATAAAATCATAACCAAATCAAATCAAACTCAAATAAAATTATTTTATTTTATCGGTTTGATTTGGTTTTTCGGTTTGGATCAGTTTTTATCCAAACCGTGAACACCCCTACTTGAACCGTAATTAAGAATGATAGATAAAATTAAATATCCAAATGAGTAAGGGTAGTCAAAGCACACGTATTAGGAAAATAATCATTTTAATTTTTTTTAATGTACTTGTTTGATTTTGAAGTGAACAGAGATCCAAGGCAATTAGTACGACTTTTTTTTTAACAAAAAAAATAATTATGTACCTTAAACACCACTTTATACAATTAAAATTCATAATTTCAATCTCAAAAGTCACAAAAGATTCTCTTCTCTTACATTTTCTTTCTCCCACTATTCACGTCCTAGGAAGCTCACAAAACAATTTAAAAAGTATCACTAATTTTTTTAATATAATAATGGAGAACTAATTAAGTTTGATTAAGTGGCTTAAACCAACTAAGGACTTCTTCAAAACCAAACATTAAGGGCATCATGACGACTATATAAGAGAGGAGTAGACAAAAACTCGTGTTATGTCATGTATTATCTGCTTTGAATTTAGGTTTATATAGATTTATCTTTTGGGTTACGCCAAATCGTACCCCAAAAGCGTCATGAACTTCACCCATGTCCTTTCCTTTTTTTGAATGTTGAATTTATGTAAAATGTTATGGGCACCTCATCTTCAAAAGTTTGTCGGTCTAAAAGTCTGTCAGTCCTACTTGATTACTCTTTTTAAAGAGTGTCACTGCACTTTGTTTAAGGACTCAGTGTCATCACTAAGGTTTGCCCCACAATCATACTAAGGGAGAATTGTCCCTGATACCATATTTATCATGATCCAAACATGATGCACGTATTATTCACTTGGAACGTAGATACTAGATCTTAAACGAATATGAATTATCTTTTGGCCTACGCCACATCAAATTCCAAAAATATATGTATTATGTGAACTTTAGTTATATCTTATAAAAAGCTCTTTATTTTCCTCTCTTATTTCAATGTGAAACTTTCAATCCTTCTTAATTCGTCCTCACCGATCCGCCCACCGTCAGGGTTGTCACATTAGTTGGCCCTTCAAAATAATTCTTCAAGAAAATAACATAAAAGTACTATAAAGTGCTTCTTGTTTATTCATTACTCAGCTGTGAAACCAACCAAGAAAATCAACTCAATTTTGTAATTTAGTTTCTGCAAATGTGACAGTGCTGTATCCAAACAAGACATGCCTCATTGATTCCCTTTAGATTTTCTTCAATAGCAATGATCTAAACTTGAGTTCCCACTTGTAAAATTTGACAACTTTCATGAAAGTTTTTATATATATTTATTTTGGAACTTAATTAATCAGAAAGGAATATCGATTAGCTATTATTGTTCTTATCTTATAAAGTTAGACAAATTATTTTTAATAAATTCTCAATTCAAATAATACTAATTTTCTATCATTTTCATGATCACTTGACATAAATGTTCCAATTTACTTCTCAACTATTTCAAATCCAATATTATTTTTTTCTCAACAAACAAGCAATGACTCCACACCTTATATTATTTCTATCTTTTATTGCTTTCCCCAACAATTTAAATTATATTATCCTCAAACAATTTATTGTGAAAGTAACTGCAAATCTTGCTAGGAAATTGAATAGTTCAAAGAGTTACTATTACATTTGATGTTACAATTTTTTTTTTAATATACAAAAATAAATTCTTGGGCTTATCAATTCTAGAACAAACTATATGTCCTAATAGGTTAACAGTCGGTTGTTCTATGATCGAGCTACCAAATAACAACATATTTATTGCTTGTTTCGTTATGGATAATTTTTACATTTTCTTTTCTTTTCAGAAAACTGTTTGAACATAAAATTGCAATTATTTTTTTTTGGAATTTATGAATTTTTCGAAAGTTAAAAAACTTTAAAAAGCTATTTTCATAATTTTCACTTCAAATCATTCACAGAAATTTAAAAATAATTTAAATTGTACTCCTATCCAAATACAACTCTTATTCCCAAATACCACTTTAAATTTGAAACAAATACTACTTTTTCCCCCTCCAAATTTCACAATTTTTATGTTAGAACACCGCTTAAATAAAGAAGACAGAAGATACAAATTTTTTTCCTTCTTCCTTAAAGGTTAAGTTTGAACTCGTCCTAACAACAAATATATGCTCCATGAATTTGTATTAGTTCATATGATTCATCGATTTCAAAACTATACCAAAAAAGTGATTCACTTAATGTGGAATATGTCCATTTTAAAAAAAAATGTCAAAAGTAGATGAATATTAGTGTTTGGATTGTTGTACAATTTCCTTATTTGACAGCTTCCTAGGGTTGGACATACTCTAAAACCTCACATGTGACTTAGTCCTTAAATATCCAACTTACTAAGATGTTAATTAACTATAATAATTCCTAATCATAATTAATAAGATATGTAACTTAGAGATTAAACCAATGGAAAATTAATTTGGACCCTACTAGGGTTAGCTAGGCCAGCAATTATCAGAGTAGGATTCACTTAATCTTGTCACTATTCTATCCAAACATAAAAAGCACACAAAATAATTATAATTATTATTATAATAATAATAATTACAGCCTACCTACTGTGAAAATATTGTCTAACAATTTAAGTCAAGCCGGCCAAATTAGTAAACATTATTATATTATCAAAGATTATGTATTAAATTAATTAATTTCAAACTTAGTCAGTATCAGAGTTAAAACAATTAGACTAAGCACGTTGATTAGTTTTTAACTTTAGTAAATTAACATTTATAGAAGTTTTATATTTCACTTTCATTAGGGGTTTTGAAACTCAATTTATTCAAAAAAATAATTAATTTTTTTTCTATAGTATTGAATAATTGAATGGAGAACTAATTCAAAGAAAGGTGTGTTTACTTTTGAAAATAAGTACATAATTAGTGCTTATTTTATTTAGTGCTCCACTTCTTTTATGCCCCTTAATTATCATTAGTTCCAATTCCAATTGAATGGGAATTTGATTATACACCTTTTTCAAGTGCTTAGAGAATGCTTTAATTTCCCATTTCTTTAAATAAGTACTCTCTCCGTCCATTTTTACTTGTTCACGATACTAAAAAATAAATGTTCAGT